>JASDQU010735148.1:2772-17557 GCA_032191745.1 Picea mariana
GGGGACAGGCCGAAATTACTGAAACCTTAAAGAAGGTAGATGGAAATCTGAAAAAAATTGATGAGAACCAGACAATAATAACCAAGTTATTGATGCAGATGACTCATAAGGGGAAAGACCCTGAGACGTATGGAAGCAAAGAAGCTAGTGGATCTGGTGGATCCCATGGTGAGATTAGATATAATCTGGAGAGAGCCCCCAGATCTAAAGGAAGCCATGGAGGTGGCATGTCTTATGGGCACTTGGGTAGCAGGGCTAACCCTCGGCAATACATGCCTACGTTCACAGATGAACAAGAGCAACAGGAAGAGGTGGATGATTTCGTTGAGCAGATGGCACGATGTACTAAGGAATACTACGGGTTGGATATGGTGATTCAAAGGCAGATGTCCCTGGATCAATATTGCCAACTCAAGTTCAAAAATAAGCCTAGGCCAAACCACAGGAACAATTTTGAGTTTGAATGAAGAGCAGGGAAGATAGAGATCCCATATTTTGATGGCACGGCCAAGATGACAGCACATGCGTGGGTGCAAAAGCTGAACACCTACCTACAACTTAACCCCATGAGGGAGATGGAAGCTATCAAGTTTGCCACTATGTACTTGGATGGCAAGGCTCATGATTGGTGGTATCATGGACTCACCACACTAGGCCACAATCAGATAGTGTCCTACACAGAATTCACTCGGAGGCTCATTGATAAGTTTGATCAGGGAGATCCTGAGCTACATTTCCGGGAGCTCACCCAACTCAAGCAAACAGGTACGGCTGAGACATATATTGATGAATTGCAGAGGTTGGCAGTGATGGTGCAAGATATGTCCCTGACCAGGCTCATGATGCTCTTCACTGAGGGGTTGATGGAACCCTTGAAGGGTTGGGTAAAGGCTTTCAAGCCTACCAACCTACAGGGGGCTATCTGGAAGACAAGGGATCTGGGACTAGTTGCTAAGCCAAAATTCATACCCAGACCACCTCCTAACAATGGAGGAAGAGATCAAAGGTCTCCAATGAACCAGGGAGGACGTGACCCAAGGGGTTTCGATAGGGGTCGTGGCAAAGTGGATGAGAACACCAGGAGGGAGCTGAGGAGGAAGCAACTTTGCTTCACTTGCAAAGAACCATGGAACCCGGCACACAAATGCATGGGACGTGGTCAAGTGCACTACATAGAGGTCACTTCTGACAACGAGGAGGAGGACGAGATGGGACAGATACAGAACATTGAGGCCGAAACTATTGAGGCAGTAGAGGAAGAGATCACAGGACAGGCAGGACACGACTGTATGGCTACCTTAGCATCTATCAGTGGAGTGCCCAAGTATAACACCTTCCGGATGAGGGGAGTCTTGCAGGGAAAGAAGGTATCGGTTCTAATTGATGGGGGAGCCTCTCATAACTTCATTGATTCAGCGTTGCTGAAAAGGAGGCACATACCCACAGTAAAGTTTGAAGGGTTCAAGGTGGAGGTAGCAGGTGGAAGTACTATGCCTTGTGACAAATACATCCCTGTCATGAAGCTTACCTTGGGTAGGCATGAGTTGGTATAGGACGTCTATGTTAAGGACCTTCCGGATACCAACATCATCCTTGGTGTTCAGTGGCTAAGCACGTTGGGGCCTATCACCACCAACCAAAAGACCATGGAGATGTCATTCACAGCGGAGGGTGGACGAAAGATAGTGCTCTGGGGCATGACATGGAATGCTGCAAAGGTGGTCACGGCCAAGTGGATGGAGGCCTTCTTCCGAAGAGATGAGATAGTGTACGCAGCAAAATACAAGATTTCAACACGTGTGGATGAGCAGGGCAACGTTCACTACACCCCAGAGATCAAAGAAATCCTTAACAAGCACCACAAGGTGTTTGGACCGATTCCCCCAAGGGTACCATCGGATAGGGGGTTTGAGCACATTATTGAGCTAGAGGAAGGAGCCAAACCAATCATTACCACACCATACAAACATCCCAAGAAGTACAAAGATGAGATAGAGAAGGCCATCAAGGAACTTTTGGACATGGGGCACCTCAGACCAAGCACTAGCCCTTTTGCTTCTTTAGTAGTGCTGGTGAAGAAGAAAGATGGCACTATGAGGATGTGTATTGACTTCAGGGCCTTGAATAAAAAGACCATCAAAAATAGGTACCCGATACCAAGGATTGATGAGCTGCTAGATGAGTTGCATGGTTATTTTTTGATGACTTGCTCATTTACAGCAAGACGTGGGAGGAGCATCTCAGACATGTGGATCAGATTTTGTCAATTATGGAGGAACAATCATTGTACACTAAGGAGTCCAAATGTGAGTTTGGGATGACAGAGGTGCTTTACTTGGGGCACATCATTGGAGCAAAAGGGGTACAGGTACATCAAGAGAAAATACAAGCCATCATGGAATGGCCTACTCCTAAGACACTCACAGAATTAAGAGGATTTCTAGGCATGTGCACGTACTACAAGAAATTTGTCAAGGGATTTTCTCAACTGTGTGCACCCTTGACTGATTTGACTAAGAAAGGAGCCTTCAAGTGGAATGAGGAGGCTCAAATGACGATGGACAAGATGAAGAAGGTAATGAGTATGTGCCCAATCCCGGCCCTTCCAGATTTCAGCCTACCTTTTACCTTAGAGTGTGATGCCTCGGGAGAAGGGATAGGGGCCGTACTGATGCAGAAAAGGCATCATCATGCCTATGAGAGTCGGAAACTCAGGGGTCCCGAGCTACTCTACAGCATTTATGACAAAGAAATGTTGGCTATCATGCATGCACTAGCCAAATTCCAGCAATATTTGGTAGGTGCACGGTTTGTGGTCAAGTCAGATCATAACAGTCTCAAATACCTAGTAGAGCAGAAGGACTTGAATGAAAAACAACAGAAATGGGTAAGCAGAATACAGGCCTACGACTTTGACATTGAATTTGTCAAAGAGAAAGACAATGTGGTGGCTGATGCATTGTCTAGGAGGCCATCCATCTTTGCCATGACAGGTGTATCAGTTCACTGGAAAGACCATCTAGTGATGGAGTATGCAAAGGATCAGTTCGCATGTCAGCTAGTGGATGGGCAGGTACAAGATGATAATTTCAGGGTTATAAATGACCTCATCTACTACAAGGACCGAATCTTTTTGGTTCCTGGATCGGCCTTCAAGGCCAAGGTTTTGCAGGCATACCATGACTCACCCATGGCGGGACACCAGGGGATCAGCAAGACATACAGGCAGGTGAGGGAGAGGTTCTCATGGAAGGGCCTCAAGGAGGATGTCATAAAGCACGTCAAAGAGTGTACTACGTGTCAGGAGAACAAGGATGAGCACACGCACCCAGCAGGACTACTGCAACCCTTACCCATTCTGGAGCACAAGTGGGAAAGCATATCCATGGATTTCATCACCGGGTTGCCAAGGACGCAAGGGAAGGACTGCATTTTTCTAGTAGTGGACAGGTTGACGAAGTTTGCACACTTCTTCGCCATAGCTACCGACTTCAGTGCAGCAGAGGTGGCCAAACTGTTTTTTAGGGAGATTTTTAGGTTGCACGGCCTACCCAAGACCATTGTCAGTGACAGGGATAGCAGGTTCATGAGTACATTTTGGCAGGAGTTATTCAAATTGGTTGGTATGGCCTTGACCCCTAGTACCAGCTATCATCTTCAGACGGACGGACGGACAGACCGAGATAGTCAACAAGTGGCTGGAAGGCTACCTCAGAAATTATGTGGTAGGGCAACAGAAAGCGTGGGCCAGATGGTTGCACTTGGGAGAGTATTGCTACAACACCACCCAGCATACATCCATAGGCATGTCACCATTCAGGGCCTTGTATAGCTATGATCCTTTATCTTTTGTGGAGATTGCTTTCGGTGACAGCCGGGCGCTCATGGTGCAGGATTGCATACAGCAGAGCCAAGACATTCTCAGGGAGCTGAAGGATCATCTACAGAGAGCACAGAACCAAGAAAAGGTCCAAGCAGACAAGCACAGAGTTGATCGTACTTTTGAGGTTGGTGACTTAGTCTATCTAAGGCTCCAACCATACAGGCAAGCTTCCATAAAAAGAAGCAGAGCAGAGAAGCTACAGCCACGTTTCTTTGGGCCCTACATAGTCAACAGGAAGATAGGGGTTGTAGCTTATGAGTTGGAGCTTCCACAGAGCAGCAGAATACACGTCTTCCATGTCTCCTGCCTTAAGAAAGCCATAGGCCAACACATCACACCCATTGAAGTACTACCCCCCATGGATGAAGAGGGAAAGCTTGTTTTGATTCCGGAGGAGATATTGGAGGTCCGAGAGAAGAGCCTCAAGAACAAAAGCATCAGGGCGTACCTGATCAGATAGAAGGATCTAGCCATTAAGGACGCCACATGGGAAAATGAACAATTGGTGAGAGAAACAGGTTTGGAATTGCTTGAGGACAAGCAATTTCTAGCAGGGGAGACTGTAATGTCCCCCGCCTCTTGATGAAGAGGTATTGAGAAGACACAGTGGCCTAGGCATCCCCACTAGACCATAGTCTCACACTAAGGGGGAAAGGTCAACTAGGCTGAGGTTATATTCTTAAGTTGACCTGAGAAAAAGGTAAAAAGGAGTAAAAGATAACTCAATGAAAGAATAGAAGCACTAGAAGAGTTAACCCTGGGAGTTCATCTAACTCAACAGAGAAATAGAAGAAAAAGTATAAATAGAAGGCTGGGGCGCACCTATGATTCATTCTGGATTTTGGTATTTGCTTGTTATTGCTCTTGAGCATACAGTTTGGGGGTTTTGCTGTTACAAACCCTTGTGAGCAACACAGTGGTGAAAGATCCACTCACCTTGTTCCAAAGCTTGGTCTCGGGGATGAAAGACTCCACCCACACCATTCTACACTCATCACATATCCACCAATAGCTTCAGAAAAGTAACAAAGCCGTACTGTTTAGGAGTTTCCAGCAAGGGCGCATCATCATCTAAAGGAGAGTTCGATCCAGCTGATCAAGAGAGACGTTGGGCATTCCAACACTAGGGTTTTTGATGGACTTCCTGCTGCTTGGGGAGTTTTTCTTGCATCCGTGAATGGAAGAGAATCCCAACCTAATTTTGAAAGGTTGTGGCATCACTGCTTAGAAGAAGGAAGACTAAACAGCAGAAATGACTATCCTATTTTGCAAGATCATGCTCTTGCAGCAAAGACCAAGAAATGGAAGAAGTTCCCGAAGTCCAAAGGCAAAGGTAAGAAACCCCAAGGTAAGCTTTCTCATCTCAATCCTCACTTATCTAAAGTTAAATGTTTTAACTGCAATAAGCTAGGACATTATGCAAAAGATTGCAGGAGTCCTCCCTCTCAGCAAAAAAGAGGAGGTAGATTTCAAGCCTCAGTTGCCACTGAAGAGGCTAAACCCCAAGAGGAGCCTCAAAGAAGACAAACCAAAGCTGCCACTAAAGAGCAAGAACCACATAAGGAATATTACCTCATCTCAGCTCTTTCCGACACCATCACCAAATCAGAGGAGATTTGGCAAATAGACAGTGGTGCTTCCAGACACATGGCAGGTTTTAAACAAAACCTTGCAAACTATCAAGACAGGAAATTCAAAGCAAAGGTTGAACTAGGTGATGATGGCACCTATGACATAAAAGGTTTTGGCTCTACCTCTTTCCAGTTTCTCTCAGGTAATATCTTTCACATTGATGAAATTCTTTATGTACCTGGTTTAAAGAAAAATTTAATCTATGTTCCAGTTTTAGAAAGTAAAGGTTATTCAGTAGCTTTTTCAAAAGGAAAGGCCCTCTTATGGTCCTCAAATGAAGATTTAAGTACTGCTATAACCATTGGAACTCGTGAGTGTGGACTTTATAAGCTTTCAGGTCAGGTTGTTCAAGCTCTAGTTAATGAGACGATCAATCCCTGCGAGCTTTGGCACAGGAGACTTGGACACCTCAATTACAATGCACTTCCAGGTTTGCAAAAGATGGTGACAGGTATGCCAGTATTTTCTGTTGAGCATAATACTGTTTGTAAAGGTTTTTCACTTGGTAAGAACATAAAGAAACCCTATCCTCTCAATAACAGAAAATCGAATGGAATTTTGGATTTAATTCATTCTGACCTTTGTGGACCCATGTCTACACCTTCTATGAATGGTTGTATCTATTATATCATTTTTATTGATGATTGTTCACATAAAACTTGGATTTATTTCTTAAAAACTAAAGATGAATCCTTTAGCAGATTTCAAGACTTCAAGAATCTTGTTGAAAACCAAACAGGAAGACATTTCCGAGTTTTCAGAACAGATAACGGTAAAGAATTTAACTCCTTCAAATATGATGAACTTTGTCGAGCCTCTGGAATTAAGAGGGAGCTAACCGTACCATACAACCTTCAGCAAAATGGTGTTGCTAAACGAAAGAACAGAACTATCTATGAAGCAGCCAGACCTATGATGCATGATCAAAACTTGCCTCTATCACTTTGGGCTAAGGCTGCCAGTACTACAGTGTACATTCAGAATAGATGTCCTCACAAAGTCCTTGAAGCGAAAACTCCTGAAGAAGTTTTCACCGGGTGTAAGCCCTTAGTTGATCATTTGAGAATCTTTAGCAGCCCAGTTTATATACACATTCCAAAAGAGAAGACGACTAAACTAGAGCCCTCCAGTAAGAAAGGAACTTTTGTGGGATACAATGAGACCACAAAAGCCTACTAGATTTATATCCCTGGTCAAAAGTTCATTGAAGTAAGCAGAGACGTGACTTTTCATGAAGAAACAACTTTTTGTCGGGCCAGAGAACTTCCACGTGATTCAGAGGAGCAGGAAGCTCCACCAATTGATTCTTCTTTTCCAAATGAGCAGAGGGAGGAAACCTCTGAAATTGTAGCAGATCCTTCAAGGGACACTATTGAATTTCCAATGGAGTTACCACCTGTCAAAAGGAAACCAGCTTGGTGCCGGGAGATATTGAAAGAAGCAGAAAAGCATTCAGCTCCTAAGGGCACCTTCAGAGAAAGCAAGAAACCAGATAAGTACTCCGGTCTCATAGCTCATTTAAATACTGTAATTGATTCAGAACCTTCCACTTTTGTTGATGCCTCCAAACATCAAGTATGGAAACATGCTATGAACAAAGAATATAATTCTATTTTGAAGAATGATGTATGGACCGTAGTTCCTAGACCTCATGGTAAATCTGTAGTGACTTCGAAATGGCTTTATAAGATAAAGCATGCAACAGATGGCAGCATTGAGAAATACAAGGCGAGATTTGTGGCTCGTGGTTTCTCTCAGAAAGAAGGAATTGACTATGACGAGATTTTTGCTCCAGTTGCCAGGTATACTTCAATCAGAATTATTATCTCACTTGCAGCAGTTTTTGGTTGGAAACTTCACCAGATGGACGTTAAGACTGCTTTTCTTAATGGTGAAGTTGAACAAGAAGTTTACATTGAGCAACCAGAAAGTTTCGTGATACATGATAAAAGATCTCATGTATGCAAACTCAAGAAAGCTCTGTACGGGTTGAAACAAGCTCCAAGAGATTAGTATGGTAGAATAGACAGCTTTCTACAAAGTCTTGGATTCTCCAAGAGGATAGCACATCCAAATCTTTATATAAAGATCATTCAAAATCATTTAGTTATCCTAGTCTTATATGTGGATGATCTGTTCCTCATTGGAGAGGAAAACTTGATAGCTCAAACTAAGAGGGAGCTTTCTGAAGAATTTGAAATGAAAGATTTGGGGCTCATGCACTATTTTTTTGGCTTGGAGGTTTGGCAGAAACCAGGAGAGATCTTTCTCTCACAGAGTAAATATGCAGTTGATGTACTTCCCAAATTTGGCATGATGGACTGCAAGTCCATGACAACTCCAATGATCTCTAACCTAAAGAAACTTCAAGATCAAGTCACAGGTTCAGATCCAGAAGACCGCACCTTATATCGACAGATCATTGGATCCTTGATGTATCTTGTACATACGAGACTTGACATCTGTTATGCAGTAAATGATCGTAGCCAGTTCATGTGTGAACCTAAGCATATACATATGGTTGCAGTAAAACATATTCTGAGATATGTTCGAAGGACTATAGCTTATGGTCTCAGATACACCTCCAGTGGAGGTTTGATGCTCCATGGTTTTACAGATTCAAATTGGACGGGCAGTGCAGTGGATCGGAAGAGTACTTCCGGATATTGCTTCAGTTTGGGTTCAGCAATGTTTTCCTGGTCCAGCAGGAAACAGGGCTCCGTAGCCCAAAGCACTGCAGAGGCAGAATACATTGCTACTAGTGCTGTTGGCAGAGAAGCAATGTGGCTCAGGAAGCTACTTTCAAACTTGTTCAATTCAGAGCTTGAACCCACAGTCATTCACTGTGACAATCAGAGCTGTATAAAGCTCACTAAGAACCCAGTGTTTCATGACAGATCGAAACACATTGAGATGAGATATCACTATGTCCGAGACATGGTTCAAAAGAACGTTCTCAGCATTCAGTATGTTCCGACAACAAAACAAACAGCAGATATTTTCACCAAGCCACTGTCCCTGACAAAGTTTGTATACTTTCGTGACAAGCTTGGTGTAGCTGAGAATGCCTCTCTTGCTGAGAGGGAGTGTTAAATTTATAAGCAGCTACAAGAGCCATTCTCCTGGAGGATGGCTAAAACCCTAGACGAGATCTAGGGCCCCCAATGCAGTCCCGAGGTACTTGGTTTGGGACCAAACAGTCAGTGCCATGGCAAAAGACCCTTGTTAGGGCCCCCTGTATACGACTGGGGTTCTTGGTCTAGAACCAAGCAGTAAAGACCCCTGAGAGGGCCCCCAGTAGATGATTGGGGCTCTTGGTCTAGGACCAAGCAGTTAAAGCCCCTAGATAAGCCTAGGGCCCCTGGACATAGTCCAAGGTACCCATGCATGTGGCATGGGTTGATCCTTGGTCTTAGACCTTGGTGGATAAGACCCCAGAAAAAGTTTTGGGGCTACTTGATCCTCGATCAAGTATTTTGTTGGTGTATGACCTTCCTTGAAGAAGGACATGACTACATGAGGGATAAGTCCCATATGCAATGATGATAAAGTAATAAGATCACCATGAAAATGAATGAACGAGTATTGCCACCTTGCAAGCCCTCCTAAACCCTCTCTTATCCTTGCTTGTGTGATTTGGGGTTTTATGTTGTTTTGTCTTAAGGGTTAATAAGTTTAAATTAAAATGTTAATTATATCATGTTTAAATTATTTAATTTAAACATGATATTTTTAATAAAAATTATTTTAATTTAATTTATTTTATACCCTAGCCTAAACTATAAATTAAACCCCCTACCCCTTTCAAGTTACACTATTATCCTATGCTCTTGTGCTCCTAAAGTCTGCGGATCCTCTCCTTACTACGGCCCTACTTATTCTCTGTTGATGTAGTGTCTCCTTGCTGCGGCCTCTTGCTATTTGCTATTGAATGGTTGTTGGTGTAGCCACGGCTCCATTTGAGGACAGTATTGAGGTGTGGCCTCTTCTATCTGCTGCTGTGTGGTGTGTATGAGGCACGGCCTCTCCTTGTTTGCTGCTGTGTAAGGTGCGGCCTCTCCTACTTGCTGTTGTGTGGGGTGACTAAGGTACAGCCCATTTAAATGACTGCTGTGATGTGACTGTGTGTGCCGCCCTCTCTTCTGTTGTGGGGTGTTTACCCTGTTTTTGCTCAGACCGTGACCTTTTCTTTTGGCCTTTGGCCTTCCTTAGTAAGAGTTTTGTCCATAGCGTTTCTATGTGAGGGTTTGTATGTTTCACTCACTGTTTGTATGAGGGTTTGACTGTAAGAAGTCTTTATGGCCCTATTCCTTTGGTGGCAAGAAAGATCTTTCATCTCTTGGCAAGAGATCCAACCTATATGGTGGATCTATGAGCTGGACTTTGCCTGAGCATAATTACAAATGGTTCTGCATCTCTTGTGGTGGCTGTGACTTCTTCAGAGGTAAGGTTTCAGGACAAGGTAAGCTATCTACTAATCACTTTCAGATCTGAACTTTGTTTTGACTTCAGTATTGTTTGATCTATATAGATTTGTGTATCAGCATTGACAGTTTGTAGATCTGAACTGTATATTGAGTTTACCTCCTGTTTCTATAATTGTGATTTCCTGTTTATGATCAGTTTGTTTTAGATCTGTAGATCTATATAAAGTCTAAGTCCAACATTATAGATCTGAACCACTGTCTTACTCTTTATCTATGTTATCAGATCTCTTAGATCTGTACACTGTTTAAGTAGTGGAGTTTTGATTTCTGAACATTAGATTTAGTTGTGATACTTACTGAAATTTTAAAAGTTACCACTGTTATGCTTTACTGCCCTAATTCTAACACTAATGCTTGCTGGAAATGTTGCCAAAACACTTGAAAATATTTAGAAATTTCTGTTAGTCCAAAACAAAAATTTTATATGTAAAAATCTGAACAGAAAATAATATTTTTAAAGCCTATTTCAGTACAGAAAATGCCTAAAATCAATAGGGAATGATGAAGAAAAAGAACACAAATTTTTGGAGGCTTATGTAGGCTAGACAAGTAAATTTCCAGATTTGAAATCTACTTGTTCCAAAACTTTGGTGACCTACAAATGGTGTCAAACTTGCTACAAAACCAATCAAGAGGTGAGTGGATCTAATAAACAAGTAAAATACTTTACTAGTTCTATTAAAAATACTTGTTTTAACCCGTACAGGGATTTCTTGAGTTTGCATACATGAGATCTTTTATCATGTATCACGAAACCTTCTGGTTGCTCAATGTAAACTTCTTGTTTAACTTCACCATTAAGAAAAGCAGCCTTAATGTCCATCTGGTGAAGTTTCCAACCAAAAACTGCTGCAAGTGAGATAATAATTCTGATTGAAGTATACCTGGCAACTGGAGCAAAAATCTCGTCGTAGTCAATTCCTTCTTTCTGAGAGAAACCACGAGCCACAAATNTCGCCTTGTATTTCTCAATGCTGCCATCTGCTGCATGCTTTATCTTATAAAGCCATTTTGAAGTTACTACAGATTTACCATGAGGTCTAGGAACTACAGTCCATACATCATTCTTTAAGATAGAATCATATTCTTCGTTCATAGCATCTTTCCATACTTGATGTTTGGAGGCATCAAAAAAAGTGGAAGGTTCTGAATCAATAACAGTATTTAAATGACCTATGAGACCGGAGTACTTATCTGGTTTCTTGCTTTCTCTGAAGGTGCCTTTAGGCGCTAAATGATTTTCTGCTTCTTTCAATATCTCCCGGCACCAAGCTGGTTTCCTTTTGACAGGTGGTAACTCCATTGGAAATTCAATAGAGTCCCTTGAAGGATCTGCTACAATTTCAGAGGTTTCCTCCCTCTATTCATCTGGAAAAGAAGAATCAAGTGGTGGAGCTTCCTGCTCCTCTGAGTCACATGGAAGTTCTATGGCCCGGCGAAAAGCTGTTTCTTCATGAAAAGTCACGTCTCTACTTACTTCAATGAACTTTTGACCAGGGATATAAATCCTATAGGCTTTTGAGGTCTCATTGTATCCCACAAAAGTTCCTTTCTTACCGGAGGGCTCTAGTTTAGTCCTCTTCTCTTTTGGAATGTGTATATAAACTGGGCTGCCAAAGATTCTTAAATGATCAACTGAGGGCTTACACTCGATGAAAACTTCTTCAGGAGTTTTCGCTTCAAGGACTTTGTGAGGACATCTATTCTGAATGTACACTGCAGTACTGGCAGCCTCAGCCCAAAGTGATAGAGGCAAGTTTTGATCATGCATCATAGCCCTGGCTACTTCACAGATAGTCCTATTCTTTCTTTCAGTAACCCCATTCTGCTGAGGGTTGTGTTGACCACCTATTCAGCTAGGGGTCAACTCATGTGCCATGAAGTTTGCATCATCAGATGCACCTATGTTCCAGACAGTATTGGTTCTACTTGGGCATTTGATGCCCCAGCACATTTTTTGTAAACAAAATTTCTGCACCCCTGCGTGGGTTAATAATGTAATGAGTCTGCATGGATCATAGTTAGGTCAGGTACCTTGGGTGTTTCCATTGGGGGAGTTCCTTTCACCGAGGGTTTTTTATCCTCAAGTTGTCGACCAGCTTTAGGGCCTGGCCAACTTCCCTTGAGTTTTTCCCTCCACACATGCAATAAATTCCTCCAAAGTGGTGAAAGGCGCTCTGATGGTCTCATTTTTTGGTAACCTNCCTTTCACCGAGGGTTTTTTATCCTCAAGTTGTCGACCGGCTTTAGGGCCTGGCCAACTTCCCTTGAGTTTTTCCCTCCACACATGCAATAAATTCCTCCAAAGTGGTGAAAGGCGCTCTGATGGTCTCATTTTTTGGTAACCTTTGTTTAGGAATGTTGTAAATGACCATGCCAGACAGTGTAGAAAGTTTCGCGGAATTTCGTCGAGTCTAGATAGGTTTTTTTTAATTAATTAAATTTTTAATAATTTAATTAATTAATTTTTTTTTGAGCTAATGTTGTAAAAACTGGGTCTTTGGGCTTTTGATAGGGGTATTTGTGCTCAAAAGAAATAGAACGGCACCCCCTACACCCATAGACCAAGTTTCAGCTCAGTCGGACAAGTTTTAATAGGTCTTTGTCCACTTAGAGTCAGAGTCAGTCAAAACAGCAATTTTAATTGCTAATATGACATTAGTGAAATGTCAAAATCATTGTAATTTTCAGTTATTGAGTTAGTGGTAAGGTGGCAATGAGCAAGTTAGACCCTCCTAACCTACCCAAACCCATCGTAACCACTTAAAACCTTAATCTACACACTTAACTCACTTTATCACCCTTTTTACCCATGCCCTAAGGGGAAAAACGACCCCCCTTCACCCAAACATTAATGTTTTGACTTAAATCTTTTTGTGGGCCCCTCATATGTGAGGTGCGCCCTTCCTAGACCTCCACCTAGCTATTCCCATGGCCCACGCTCCACCTCACTCTCCCATGTGGCGCCCCTCTCTCCTAGCTTGCGCCCTCCCTCATCAAACTCACGCCCCATCTCTTTCCAGCTCATACGTTTGAGCCTCCACTTGTATTGTGGGCCCCTCTCATGAGAGGTGCGCCCCCCTTAGCCAATCAACTCACCCTTTGAGTGGCCCACGCCCTCCACCTCATCAATCCACCTCCAAAACCCTAAGGAGGGCGCCCCCTTCCTAGAGATTCCCTCTTTCTCTCAAGTTTTGACACTTGGACTCAATCTAGAGGCCTTCACTTTGCCTTTTGGGTATAAATAAGACCCCTCCTCACGCATTTTCTTGACCATTCTTTGAGCTATTGTTATGCTGCTGAAATTTCACCTCACCCTCTTGCTCTTGCCACCAAGCCACTCAACTCATTGCTCTTGAGAGTTTTGAGAGAAGTATTTCTCCAAGACTCTCTTATTTGGATTAATAGAAAAGCTTTGGAGGATTTTGGAAGAGATTGAAGAGTATTCTTGTTTCTTCTTCACATGAGGTGACTTGTATTGTTCTAGTTTGGTTGTGTTGTAGCAAGTAGATCTTTGGTAGAGTATTCTACTAGGGTAAACTAATTAAAGAGTATTCTTGTTGGTTTATGTTCATGTTGGATAGCTTAGGATTGCAAGTATTTCTTTCTAAGCTTGTTTCAATATAACTATCTACTTCCATGCTTCACTATTTTGCTTGAGTTTTGCAAGTCATTTCAAGAGGACTATTGGGATAGCATCGAAGAGGAGCCTACCCTTAGCCCTCTCTCACACTCCAAACATCTCTATTTTCCATACTTGTTTCTGCATACATTTCATATATTTTTCAGCATTCTAACACTCTTAGATAGGTCAATATTATATCATTTTACTTGCAGATTTTTTATGTGGAAATTTTATGTCTAAAAGAAGAAAATTTCTTTAACATCTTGTTGTGTTTTTCAGCATTTCCAGCAAGCTTTTGCTTGCTGGTTTTTGCAGAAACTTACGAGCAACAAGGGGAAACGCTGCCCAAATTCATCCACAAGCCTCAAGCAAGACATATCTTCAGTGGGTAACGATTTCCTAACCCTTCCCTAGTGTAAATTTGTATATTTCAAGCGATTTTGTTGCTATTTCTATATATTTGTAAAGCTAATTTATTGCCGACACCTTGGGAGTGTGCTTGGCCTAGCCAACCCCCCAAAATCGTCTTGGCTTCATTCGTTATTTCATTTCCAAGTTATTCTTTCATTTTTTATGTTTTTAAGTATTAATACCATTGAGATAGTTTCTGCCTGAGCAGTCGGCCAGGAGCCCGTCTAGTCTCTCCTAGAGGACATAAGACTGAATGCCCTGCTTTTCTGTGCAGTCATATCTCAATAGTATTAATATAACTTGCCGGGACCTTGGGGGAGTCATCCCCAAAATCGCCTCAGCCTAAAGGAAATTTATCTTTGATTCAGTTTTGTTTTTCGTATTTGCCGGCACCTTGGGGGAGTCATCCCCAAAATCGCCTTGGCTTAAAGAGGAAATTAACCTGTAATGATTTACTATGCTATCTAGTTTAGAATATCTTTGGCAGTCATCATTTGCAAGTTTTATTTCCTTTGAGTATTTCATTTTATATGCTCACGCCCTAATGAGGAATGGTTAGATAACTTAGATTTGATCTTAATGCTTTAGTTCTTTTATTCTCAAGTTGTTTGGCCAATTCTCCAATCTCTTATGCATATGATGTGGATATGATCTAAAGTCCTTTCGTTATCTTGCTAAGTTTACACTTTCAAGCATTTTTATTTTCGTAAGCTTAGATATGTGGATGAATTGTTAACTTCTCATTCA
>JASDQU010735148.1:50739-76779 GCA_032191745.1 Picea mariana
TTGGCTCTCCATTGATTTGTAAGTATATTTTGCATGCAAAACTTCTTGATTGAATGGTTGTAGGTAGAATTGCTTACTTTTATGTTTACATTGTTATTATTTGCTTAATCATTGAAACCCTAGGGAGCAACCACACAAGTAGGTTGTTGCTTCATGTCCCCATGATAAAGACTTTGTTTAAGCCATTTGATTAAGAAGAACCTAGCCTAGCCATTGCTACACTAGTTCATCTTTTTCTTGAGTTAGTTTGAAGCATAAATTGAAGAAAGAAGACGTCCTAGGCCTAATTGAGTTTACACCTAGGGTTTGGCTTCTAGGGTTTGAAAAGCCTTGTCCCCAAGCAACACTTTTCAGCCATAGATTTATGTTTTATAGCTAGCCATTTTGCCAAAGAGTCTTAAGGAAAGAGGGAGGAGCATGAGGCCTAGCTTTAGCTACACCGGAATGAGCCTTCTCCCCTTAGGGTTTTGATTTGGTGGCCCTGCCATTGCAACACCATTAAACCTAACCCTCCCGTCCTTAGGTTTAAATCCTTCCAAGCCATTAGCCTTTCTCCATTTGACTCCATTAACCCAAGGCACTAGTCTAAAACCAAAACGTTGAGTCTTTTATGTTCAACACAATCTTTCAAACTTTCTTGATTTGAAACCCTAACTAACCCTAGCGTTTCTACTAACCCTAGCTTATTGTTGACGTCCTGCCTTATTTGAACTTTTGTTTGGATTAAAAGTTGCGGCTGACTCATCCTTTGATAGCCATAGAGGTATTAAGCAATTTCATTGGTCAATTTAACCAAACGTCCACCTCTTTGTCTAGCTAACCTATCAAACTAACCCTAAAACTAGCTAGTGACATCATACTTGTTTGAACCCTTGTTTGGCTTTAAAACGTTGTGATCTTGTCACTTAGCATTTGGCATGGATGTGTAGCATATTTTCATTGGCTTAGTGTGCAAAACGTGTACCTCCTAGCCCAATAAAACTAACCTAAAACATGCTTGACGTCACCCTAGTAGTATAGTGACGCAGCAACAATATTTATATATGAGCACATTTATTGCATTGTGATATAATAAGGATTGACTTTATACATTGAATGCAAGTATCATTTTGTATTTATTGAAGAAGTATTATAAGCCTTTGTCTTTATTTGCAATCATTGACTTTGTCAATAATTACATTTATTGATTGCTCATATGTATTAAAGATAGTCATTAATATTTTGAAGTACTAACCACTGCAACACATTTTAGTTTTATTTGTCTTGTCTCGCAAACAGGTGCCCTTATCAACAGAATATCTTCTTTGACTATCCATTTGGCAGTAATCTGTGAAGGGAAAGCTTACCATAGCCTTTGAAGCCTTAAACCCTTGATCCTTTTCCTTCAAAACCCCAGATTACTAGGGACGTCTCCCTTGGGATTAGCCACCCTGAATAGAAAGAGCTCCCCATCGAGGTGACAGTGGGTGGGGAAGCTCCTGTTACGCCAGTTTGAGCTTTGTCTTCAAGCTACTTAAACCCTTCCTACAAACTGTGCGATAACATTACCCACAAGCACTTTCACGGAAATGAGAAGGCTGGCTCGTGATGAGACCCCCTTTCTCTTGGCCATGCCACCAAGAGCCACTACCTTGGCGTGGTAACCAACTGCTAGTAGTGTCACACCGCTAGGTGCCCATGGACCTAATAGGCTGGCTCGTGATGAGACCCCCTATCCTCTGACTAGGTCTTGTTTTATTATTTTTATGGGTCCCTCTTGTTTCTTGCTGAGAAGCTTTTTACTGCTTTCTCAGGGATCCCTGGGCGAAGCATCTTGAGGTTTTATTTTTAGGCTTTTATCTTTTGCCAACTGCTTTTACCTTCTGGGCCTTTAGCCCCTTCTTCCCATAAAGCAAGGTGCAACCCTTAAATGATTGGCCAACCCAATGCCCAGACCAATGTAATGGGATGGATGAGCGGGAAGTAAGATGGAAAGTGGTAAGTATGACGGGAGCGGAGATGACTCTTCAGAAATCCCCCCAGTGGAAACTCAAAACCTATGGGCACAAGCTTACTAGGGCATCCTGTCATTCCCCCCAGACATGGTCAAGTGGATAACTATAAGATCCAAGCACCCGTTAGAAACAAAAAGAATTAAATGCACATATTCAAAGGTTTTGAGGATCAGAGTGACACATACTATGATACCTAGACTCATTACCTCATGGAGCAAGATCCATCTTTGCTACAGGACCAAGCCGAGGTGATGGATGTTGCTGCTGCTGACAAAGTGGAGGTGCTGAAAGGAAGAAAAGATGGGCCCTCCAGGGCCATGCTCAAGTAGATCTGGCTCTCGGTACTCCATGTCTAGGACTTGTGGGCCTCGAGACATAATCTCCTTAGTTATCCCTAAAGTGGGGCATAACAGTTCCTATATTTCCTACATGCACATCGTATTTCCTGCTATTTTCCATAATACATGCTATTGACTTGTGTTGGGTCCTTTATTTCACATGCATCATATATTTTGCTCAAACACTTATTTATATGACACACATGCAAAATCACCACGCATGTTAAACAAGTAACTAAAACACATCTAGAAACCCCAGAGTACCAGATCTAAGAGCCAAGACATCAGTTTTAGTAGAGTCTATCCAGATTCATTGGATCAGGGATATTTCAGTGGTATCCGAGCCTTCTTCCTGCCAGCCTATGAAGAAGTGCTTTCTCATGACCCCATGATTCCGGGAACAGGTGCAGAATAACCAGAGGGTCAAGGTCATATTGGGGACGAGTACATTCAACACCGTAGGGGACATAGTAGTGACAGAAGACACAGGAACAAAAGGGACTATACTCCCTTCCACACTCAGTTAGATACAGAGCCAGAGTTAGAGGACAGGGATCACATCAGTTCTGACACAGAGGCAAACATAGAGAGGACTATGGGTGACAGGCGTGAGAAACCAGAGGGCAAGGGGAAAGGCCCCGGGACACATTTTGACAGTATGTTGGCCATCTTAAATGACCTAGCTAGAGGACAGCGAGATATGATGAACACCATAGCACAAATGGCCATCAACACACACATACAGTGTAAGCACTATGGGTGCCAACACGACAAGAGGAGTGAGTGGTTCAGGAGGACACCAGGGAGGTGGTGCCAGTGGCTCCAGTGTATCTCAGGGCAGAGCGAGTGGACATCCTACACCTATTTGTGCCTACACATCATCTAGGAGGATTCCCCGACCTTTATATCCGCAGTTCCAGGGGGGACAACTGCTGGGACAACCAGGGCAGGCAGGAGGACAACCAGGACAGGGGCAGACAGTGCCTCAGGACCCATTCGGGGAGTACATGAGAGATTATTTGGCACTGTGACCAGAGTTCCATGCAGACATGAGTTTGCTAGATTATTGTTCAATCAGGTATCAGAACATGCATAGGGAGGCATAGAGGGGCAATGCACAAACTCAGAACATGGGCTTCATTAAGAAAGTGGGAAAGCGGAATATTCCTACTTTCAATGGGTCATCTCGATGCTCAGCTCAGACATGGGTACAGAAGCTTGACACATATTTCAAGCTCAACCTGATGGTAGAGTCAAAAGCTATTAGCTTCGCCACCTTGCACTTGGATGGGGAGGCCCACGAGTGGTGGTATCATGGGCTGGTGACCTTGGGTCATAGCCACATTACTTCATATTTGGAGTTCACCAAGAGGTTGATGGATAGGTTTGACATGAGGGATCCAAAACTCCATTTCAGGTATCTAACACAGTTGAGACAGATAGGGTCAGTTGAGGCCTTCATCACAGAATTCCAGCGGAAGGCAGTGGCCGTATTAGATATTTCAAAGCACAGATTGGTGATGTTGTTCATTGAGGCATTGACGGAGCCATTGAGGGGATGGGTTAAGGATTTCAAGCCTCCCACCCTATAGGAGGCCATTTTGCGCACTAGAGACATGGGGGACTCAGTGCTAAAACCAAAAACCTTTACCAAACCCTTTGTGCCACAGAGAGACAAGGATCAGAAGAATCTTAAGAGGGATTGGAAGGGTAAGCCCAAGTTGGATGATGACACCAGACAAGAGTTAATGAGGAAGAAGCTTTTCTTCTCTTGCAGAGACCCTTGGGTCCCAGGGCATTGATGCATGGGAAAGGGAAAAATCCACTACATTGAAGTGGAATCAAGCAGTGAGGAGGAGGATGAGGAGATCGGGGCACAAGCAGACAATGATTCAGAGGATGAGCCTACGCATGAGCCAGAGCGGCATCCAAAGAAACCTCAGATACAGGCAGAGGCACAACTAAAGGAGGGGACAAAACCTCGTAGAGAGGTGAAAGGGGGAACCATAGCAACCCTTTTTGGAGTACCCAGGTACAACACTCTCATGCTCAAGGGCCTTATACAGGAGCATTGCATGACAACTTTAGTAGATGGTGGGGCCACTCACAATTTCATTGATGCGTCCTTAGTAGCCCAGAGGGGGTTACACACTGAGGAGTTTGAGGGGTTCACCGTGGTTGTGGCAGATGGATATACTATGACATGCTTGGATATGGTTCCAGACCTAGAGGTCAAGCTAGGCAACTACACCCTGACGGATACCTTTTATGTAGGTGACCTATCAGATATAGATGTAATGTTGGGGGTGCAGTGGCTATATTAATTGGGAGAGATTGGGTTCAACTATCAGACGTTGACCATGAGTTTCAGAGATGCCTGCGGGTCGAGAGTAGTATTGAGAGGCATGTCTACAGGAGCAACTAGAGAAGTATCAACGAAGAGGATAGAGTAGATCTTCCGCCACAGTGATGTAGCATATGCAACAGAGTGCCTGATCACCACCCGGAAGGATTTAGAGGGTAGAGAGCATTACCATCCACAGATCAGAGAGCTTCTGAGTCAGCATGAGCCAGTGTTTGGGCTGATACCACCAGGGAGGCCACCTGACAGGGGGTTCAAGCATACTATTAAGTTGGAGGCGGGGGCTACACCAGTGATCACCGCACCCTATAGACACCCCAAGAGATTCAAGGACGAGATCGAGAAAACAATCAAGGAATTGCTTGTGATGGGGCATGTTATAGCGTAAGTTGTAGGTTGGGCAAAGCCTGACCCAACCACGGAACAAGTGCTACAACTTGGGAATCCTACACCCAATGTCACCTTGATGTAGGTCCCGCACTTAAAGGGTGACTAGGTCACTCTAGGGAGGCGATCCCGGTGACCCTAGAGGGATTGCGATAGAGATGGAGGGAAGTGGAAATGAAGCCCCTAGAGGTCAAGTCTAAATGGAATGAAAGGTAGGGAAAGATTCCTTGCAAGTCAAGTAATGGCTGCCCCATAGGTATAGTACTTCTCTGGATGATTGTACCTGGCTGAGACACAAGAAAACACACTTTGCAATGATAGATGTTAGTTGGATCAATAAGTTAAGCTTGATGTCCCTAATTTGCAGCAGTAGATATCAACTTATATCAACAAATAAAACATCTAAAATCAACATATAAAGATCTAGACTAGTTAAGTAAATCAACATCAAACTTAACAATGAACATAGGATGAAACAAGACACTTAAGAAGCTCGATAAGATGGTTGTTGTAACAAGTGTTTTCTGCAGAAAATTGCTACCTTATGGCTGTAGCATTTAGTGTCAAACAACAACAAAATCAACCATGAAAAGTTGCCAAGAACTAGCTCAAAAGATGCGCCCTAGTTAATAGAGTAAATGAGCAAAGTTAGAGAGCTAGTCTAGGGTTAGTTTAGGAGTTATGAGAGTGTTAGTAGCTAGGGTTATGCAACCCTAATAGCTGTAGGTTAAAGTTTGTAACAACAATTAGAGTGTTGGGAGAGAGGGGACGCCCTAGTGGGGGAAGACTCCTCTCAATGAGACAAATCAACTTCAAGCAAGAGGACTTTCAAAAGATCAGAGATTACGTTTCCCAAGGCAACGATTTTATTTCTCCAATGCAAAAAAGTATGACTAGTGCCTTTACTATTGGGTTAATGGAGTCAAATGGAGCTTAGAGACGCTACCTCCTTGGGGGTGTAAGGCCTTTTACTTCCCAAGGCAAGTTTCTCTAGGTTAGGGTTTAAGCTAAGAGGGTGTATGCCCTTATACTTCTCTTAGCAAACCCTTGTAATTAATGAGATGAAGCAATAAAATGGTGAAGACTATGGTGGGGATGTATGCCCTTATACTTCATGTTGACCACCTATTTTGACTAGGGGTCAACTCCATGTTCCATGAAGATATGTACCTAGTGGTACTTTTGAGATTTGGGTACCTTGGAAAGTGGTCCCCGTGTGTTTATGAGTCTCTAAACACAAAGGGAGAGACTATTACCCTTGTACTTTACTTTATGATTCTAAATTCACTTTGACTTAGGAGATTTAAGTCAAAAGTGAAATGTTACTTAAGTCATAAAGTGACAATTAATTCACAAAGTGGGTGAATTAATAAACATAAAGCAACTAAGGAAAGTGGGTTTCCTTAGTGAGATTTTTGGATTAGATCTCACCCATTGATTAGACTTGGCTAGATTGGATCTAGGCCATTGATCTTTTAGGGCTTGGCCAAAGGAGGCTAAAGGAGGGTATAGTGCATTTATGAGATTCATTATTCTTCACTTGTG
The DNA here is from genome assembly GCA_032191745.1 of Picea mariana. Taxonomy (NCBI): domain Eukaryota; kingdom Viridiplantae; phylum Streptophyta; class Pinopsida; order Pinales; family Pinaceae; genus Picea; species Picea mariana. The sequence goes on from JASDQU010735148.1 coordinate 57,366, forward strand.
AGAAGAGGAGAAGAGGAGGAGAGCTAGGGTGCATTTCTCAAGAAGAGGAGGGCGCACTTGCATGAGGGTTTGAGGAGGAACCCTTTGTTGGCTTGAGGAGCTTGCTTTGAGAGTTCATCCATGGAGTCTTCGCCATTTCCAGGTAGAGGGCGCATGCTTGTGGATGGAGGTGCATTTACTATAGGAGGGGCGCAACTTGAGGAGAGGGGCACACTCATTGTAGACGAGGCTTCATTCATTGTTTGGTAGCTCACTCCCATGGTGTTAGCTTACTCTTGTGCTATAGAGGGAGCTATTGGGAGTGAGTGCGCACATTTCTAGGAGGAGGGCACATTTCATGGAGGAGAGGCGCATTTGCTAGGAGGAGAGGCACATTCTTGAGAGGAGGAAGCTCTCCTCTAGCTCGTGGGAGGTTCTTACTTCATGGAGAGAGTCCACTTCACTTGCTTAGGCACTCTAGGGAGTAGAGGGCGCAAGGGTGAAGGAGAGGGAGCTATTTGAGTTTTTGCATGTGTGGGGGGCGCACTTGAGAGGAGGGGTGCACCATCACTTAGAGGAGGTTTTTCTTGTGAGAGGGATGCTACTTCAAAGGCAAGGACAAAGACAAGGCAAGTTCAGAGGCAAGCAAGAGCAAAGGCAAAGAAAAGGAACAGGATAAAGACAAAGCAAGCAAGAGGAAGAAAGGCTCACCAAGGCAAGGGGCGCCTTACTTCACAAAGATTGTGGGAAAGTCTTCAAGGAACTTCAAGGCACCAGAGAGTGGTTTCTATTGTACCAGGTTCACTTGTATATGTTTCCTGTGTTGTACATTTTTCTTTGAGGCCGTCTATATATATCTGCTCCAAACTGGTTTTCCCCATGGGTTTTCTAGGGTCATGTTGACCAAAATTCTATGTGTCAAATTTATGCATGCTTAGAAGTGTAGATCAACATTTTAAAGTTCAAGATCTAGAGGTAGTGTTATGTGTTTTAATGTATATTTCATGTGCTAACATTGAGTAAAGAAAACACTTGCAAGGGCACCTTAAAAGAACACTTAACCATCAAATATTGAGCAAAAAGTTTGGTGATTGTTTGTTGTCCTAAAAACAAGAAAATACAACCACATAGTTGAAACTTAGAGCCATAATAAGGTCAAGGACGGACCTTAGATGGCAGCCTCATAGGATCTCAGATAATCTACATGGTATCAAAGCCAAAGGTGGCTTGACTTGCTGATTTTTGTGCATTTTTGTGGGCAGTTTTGTGAGGTTTTATATCAGATCTGTTGGCTGTTTTTGGACAAGAAGTTTATAGTCCAAAACAATGAGTAAATTTCAGATATGAAGGTACCTCTCAGAGTTGGACAGTTCAGGGCAGATTTTGGACAGCCTGTTGACAGAGTTTGTGGACATTTGTGGGCAGATTTGTTGGGTTGATTTTTGACACTTGTGGACAACCTCTCTTCACACCTACATGGACAGGAGCGAGGCTGTAGTTTACGACCTGACATACATGTTAGTATCTCAGATGCGTGTTGAGGACAGGCTAGCCGGGGCTAGCAATTGGTCGCCTTGGAAGGCGAGGATCGTCTTTTTCTTAGAGGGCCTTGAACTATGAGATATAGTTGAGGCGCCTGTTCCGGTTCTTCATGTTACCGCCCCAGTTTTGTTGGCATATTTCAGGAAGAGGAACAACAAGGCAAAGATGACCATTTGTGATGCAGTCAAAGATCATATTATTTTCCACCTGACTGGGAAGACTTATGCATATGAGATGTGGGCATCTCTATGCAAGTTGTATGAGAGCTCTAATGAGAATTGAAATTTGGTTCTTCATGATCGACTGAGGGGCATTCACATGCTTGAGGATGAGTCGGTTACTTCATTCCTTGGTAGATACACCCAGATCAGAGACGATCTTGGAGCCGTCGGAGAGGTGGTGGATCCCAACTCTATGGTGAGGACAACTTTGAACAACTTTACCAAACCATGGGGTCCATTCATACACTACATTGTTGCCAGGGAGGTTATGCCTACATGGGAGAGGATGTGGGATGACTTCATCCAGGAGGAGACTAGACTAGTGGCAGAGGCTTCTGGACAACAGTGACAACAGTCAGTTCCGGGTGATGAGGACCTTGCTCTTTGGACAAAGGGCAAGAAGAAGATCGACCATGGAGGTCGGTAAGGTCCCAAGTTTGGGGCCCCACCACAGGGAGGAGAGAGCAACAATAGTGGGCATAAGAGATACATGAGCACAGTGAGATGCTTTGCTTGTGGAGAGATGGGTCACTATGCAAGACCGTGTCCCAAGAAGAAGAAGCAGCAAGGTGGGTCAACAACGACAACAAATGAGATAGAGTTCGAGGAGAAGTTTGCGAGAGAGTGTGCTTTCAATCCCTTGAGGTCACCAGGGAAGCCTCCCTTGTGGTGGACCTCCATCACTAAAATGAGAGAAGATCCTACTTAGGTGATAGTGGTAGTTTCTTCCATAGTTACCCAAGATCTGAGGATCTTGTAGTGGGCTTTGCACAAATACATATCCTATAATAATAATAGGGATGTCAGTGTTAGAAGTGTATTTTTGGAGTTGAGGAACATGCATGGACTAGATGTAAGGTTTCTCTATAGGTTTTTGACCCTAACTGGAAAAAGAAGAGCATGGACTATGGTGCACTGTTTACTTGGTGTAACCTTAGGCAATGGAGTACATGACTTCTTTCGAGACTAGAACGATTTTACGGACCCCATGATGATATTATCTTTTCTGGTAAATTTCGGTCCATGGATGTGTTAATGGGGACTACAAGCTCTAATCATTTTCCAATTCAACTTGCCATCTCTTTAGGGGAACAAGATGACTCTCCTCCATCCTTCTCCTTCAATCTTAATGTTTCTCATTTTAAGTCTCTTGATTTCAGGGCTTTAGTGTACAAAGTATGGAATCTCTCCCCAAGGCCTCTGCGAGATAGGGGTTGGTTCCTGTGGTGGGACGCTACTATTTTTCGATTAGTAAATTTTAAGAGGGGATGGGGTAGGTTGATGGCTTGGAGAAGGAGAAGGGAATTGAAGGATGTGAGACACCAACTTGAGGAAGTTGGAGCATTTAGAAGAACACCTTCATAACATAGTTCCTCAAGAGGTGGAAGCACACGTAGGATCAATGGCATGAAGGGAGGAAGAATACATAGTCCATGTCTGAATCTGATGGCATGATTCAATTGATTGATATATGGAATGAGGGTTCCAAGCTCTACTTTGATATGCCAAATTTTTCAGTGATGAAGATTTATAATTAAATTGTTATCACTTCCACTAATATTGTACAACAAAGCATTGCCCCACTATTTCCTAGTTCCACCTAGATACAGTAGCCTTGCAGTTTTTGGATTTTGGATTGCAACACAATTGGTTGCTCTTTGCACCAACTTAGATGATGGATTTTTGCATGGTTTTGGAGATTTTCGTTGATGGTTCAATTGTGTTCCAATAAACCCCTAATTTTGTAGTATATAGTTAGCCACTTCTTATGTGCCAACTTCTTGGTGTTCAGATATGGGTTTTGCGATTATAGTTAGCTTCCAGTTTTTGATTGCGTCAACTTCTATAGATCTAACAATCCCTTCTCTTCAACATCAATGCTTCAACATCCCTTCATTTCGATTCATACTATAGTTGGATTCCAAGTTTTGACTGTGCCAACTTCTACAGATCCAACAATCCCCTCTTCAACATCCACGCTTCAATATCCCTTCATTTAGAGTGAGAGAGTGTTGGAGCACATAGGCTTAACGACTAAACATACTTTTAGGGATGAATATTGTTCAACCAAAGTTAGTGCTTAGAATGAAAGCCCCTTGCATGCTTGGTCAATGTATTGTTATAGTAATTTATGTTTCTGTTGAGGTTTAAGTGCTTACTTGTTGACTGAATGTGAGTCCTGCTTATTTGGGGGTCCACCTACGTATCCAAATAGTGCACTCTATGTCGTTGAATGTGTATAAATATACCACAATTGCAAGGTTAAAGGCAATCAAGTGAGAGCTTGTTACCATATGTAAAATAACTAGATTACAATAAAATCTTCATGCTTTTCACAACCTGTTCTATATCTATGTTATGTTTCTGAGTTGTTTTCATGCATGTCGAGTTAGCACAATGGTTTATCATTTTATCTAATTGAGTGCACAAATCTAAGAGTGTTTATGGTTTTTGTTTATTATAGTTTATCTTTATTTGGGTTATTATGTGTTGTGTTAATATCCAACTAGTAAGCCCTCACCACCAACAACATGTGCCATGTGTCAATGATCATAAGAAGCCACTTGTAGGACTTGTAATATATGGGATAACCCACTCAACCTGGCATAATGAGTAAAGAATGACACATGGAATTCTTGAGAGTGCCACATCACCTTTATGACACCATCCTAGGGTAGTCGACATGAAAGATAGACCAATCGAGGTTTGACACATGTGATAATGATGGCAATGTTAGCTAGTAGGTAGGCTATATGGTGCATAATTGGAGTGATCCAAATACACCATGTGTCAGTCTTTGGATATGCCACATCATCATGATAATGCCAATGAGTTTCTTTCAATGAGGTATATGTGCATGTTCACTTAGTCCTAAAGGCTCAACAATAATTGCAATATATAAACTATTTGGGTCCAAGGGGTCATTAGGTGAAAAAATATATCGCAAGGTGCCTTCATTACTCAACTAGATGCTCAATGTTTTCCCAAAATGAAAATCCTTAATAGTTTTGGGTCCATAGGTACTCAAGGTCACACTTATAAAGGAATACGCCAGCCTTTCATCCCTTCGACAACTTGACAATGTTAAGAAAATGGGGTGTATGGTTTGCATGGCATCACCCTTATGCACAATGTCGCAGGTTCATATAGGCCACAATTTCCTAAGAAGATAAGCATTGATTAAGGGCATAATTCTTTAAATACCATGCAATAAAGAAATTGAAGATTAGAAGATTTGAAAGAAAACAACTATAAAAGAACCTTGATATTTCATAAAAGCAATAACACCTTTGCATACTTAGTCATTTTGCAATTTTTATTCAAGCCTCGTGGCTCATGAGAGCTAAGAAGCACAATTACCTCCACCACTGAGTTCATCTGTTGTTTTTGTTTAAGGGAAATTAGAACCTTGTTGTTGCCCCCTTTGCGTGAAGTCCTTGTAACACCCTTTGCTCGAGTCTTTTGCTTTGTTTTAAACCTATGTTTCAAATTGTTGTTTCCATGGTGCCCCATGAATTGTTCATTGGTGACATAGAGAATACACGAGTTGTACAACACCCCAAGTATTAGTTCCTAACTTACTACTATTCCTTGAAAAGGTCTCCACATGATGGCTTATGGAACTCCAATCTTGCACAATATGAATGTGTGGCTAAGGCCTTCAATTGTAAGGAGTTGGCACATTGTTTTTCCTAGTGCCACAACTAATAAGCCAAAAAGATCCTAGAGTTTTAATAAGGTGTGATTGACATTTTTCTCATTCCCCCCGTGTCTACTTTAATTCTCTCTCTACCCCAAGCAACTAGGTAGTATGATAATAAGGAAGCCATTGCCTATTTGGATAAACACCAAGGGGTAGGGAAGGTAATAAACCAAAGGAAGACTAGCCCTGTTAGTGGGGTTGTCAATTTCGTCAAATAGTATGAAAATTCAATCCTAGATTACCCCTACATCGGTATAGCTTGGATCTAACCAAGTTTTTAGGGTAACATAGCTCAATTGAGCTCCCCAAATACATGGCTTATGTAATAGAATAGGTGGAAGATAACTTCACTGTCTASTAGAGGATTCTTATCTCAAAGACCATTGATGAGCAATTCAAGAACTATCAAGAAAAAATGTTTCTTTGTTGCTTCATACGTAGTTTATGTCCTGTGCTTTTGGAACAACAAGCCCAAAAAATTAGGGGTGAGGCCACAAGTTGACCTCRTCCAATTTTGGCATACTATGATTTAGAAGCAAAAGGAACTAAAGGATTATGTACAATTCAAGATAGGTTTGTGTTTGGAGCAATATAACAATCACTAGAAACATCCCAAAAAATCTTGCCCCTAATAAGACTTCATCAAGGGAAACGATGAGTTTTTTGTTGACAATTGGCACACATACATTTGTGTATATCGATAACCAATGCACCCTTACAAACTTCCACCCTTACAATTTTGTTGATAATTTTTACCCTTAAACATAGAGGCATCGAGTAAGAATAATAGGCAACTCATCCCTATATTGTTTGGATTTATGGGAATTACTATTAGTAACAAGCAACATTTCCTCATAGTTTCTCGGGACCTTAAACGATATGGTCAAAAGAAGATAAACTACCCAATTCTAACCCATAGACATGCACATTTTTAAGCTCAACACTGAGTAGCTAACAATCATATATTTTGAGGATGAGAAAGTGAGGAATAAGGAATTCCTTGTCTTTTAACCATAAGGATGATGATGATGGTGGTGGTGATTCAAAGGGATTGAAATTAAGAATAAACAATAAAGGTACTTCGAAAGGTCAATATGCCACATATGTTGTTGCCAACATCTCAATCACAACAAAGCACCTCATCTCTATATATATTTCTCACAAATCTGATGATGTAGCTTCTTCTACGCTCGCCTCTATACTACAAACTCTTGGGATTGCAACGTCTTTTAATTCTATCCATCCAAGAGGTTGCAACAAAAATTGCCCCAAAAAGTTTACAAGTAATGGAGGAGGCTTTATGACTTATGGAGGTGAAAATGTACAAAGCCATAAGTCCACTTCCCCTCTAATTTCTATTGGACACAAATATGGGAGTGAAGGGGGAGGAGATGATGACGATCCTAGGGGATGAAAGAGACCAAACATACTATGAAAATTGTGGGGTCTATTCAAAGGAGCAAAGTTAATACAAATATTGGTGACCCAAATACTAGTGATTCATCTATCCCAAACCCTTTTTATTCAATCCTTGTAGATGAGAACACTATCTCCTTTGTGAAAATTCTTGATATGGATATTCCAACAAAAGGGCATGGTCAAAATTCATCTAACAAGGTCTTCGAAAATATCATGGAGGAGACTAGCTAGTGGTCTTTAATAGCTTCCCAAACCGAAGTGTTTGACACTAGAAGGATACATGATTTTAAATATGATACTGCCAAGAAATCTCTTTCTATTAAATCTATAGAAGTAAAATTTAACATGGGAAAAGACAAAGTAACTAAAATGAAGATGTCATTCAACCATTTACCCTAGTATGGTCACCACCTAGGTGGTGAACGACAAAGTGCAAGAACATAATCCCAAAATCTTGGTTTTAGAGAGAATAATATAAGAATTGTAGGATGAATTGGCAGAAAGCACAAGTTGGTTAATGATGGAACCACTTCAAATAGAGCCTACATCAACTAAGTCTTCAGAAGAGGTCGTGAGAGAGAGTACAAGTAAAGACACCCCATAGAGGACTAACTCGGCCAAAATTGTTTAAAGAGTCTGAAAGTGGTCATTATAAATAACTTGGAAGATAGATATATCATATTTTTGGGTAAAAAACACAAAAATATCATATTTTTGGGTAAAAAACCACAAAAATGAACCCCCAAATCAAAAAGTGGTGCTATCGGTAGCACCCTTTTTTGGGAGGTGGTTAAAATTGTGACTTTCTTGAAACCACGCCCTTGACATTATGAACAAAACCCTAAAATTGACCCTTGAATCGAAAAGTGTTGCTACTAGTAACACTACTTTTTTTTTGAGTTAAAACTATGACTTAATTGAAACTGTGGCCTTGACCACTGACACCAATTTTTTTTTGAGTAAAAACTAAGACTTAATTGAAACTGTAGCCTTGACCACTGGAACTGCTCTTTTTTTTAAAATTAAAACTATGACCTAATTGACATTGTGGCCTTGACCACTTCCACCACTTTTTTTTTGAGATAAAAATATGACCTAATTGAAACTGTGGTCTTTATTACTGGAACTACTTCTTTTTTTTTTTGAGTTAAAACTATGACCTAATTGACACTGTGGTCTTGACCACTGACACCACCCTTATTTTTTTAGTTAAAACTATGACCTAATTGAAACTGTGGACTTGACCACTAGCACCACTTGTAAATAAAAAACTGAAAAATTGACTACTAAATATAAAAGTGTGATAATTTATTTATCAATTAATTTTATTTTTGTAATAATTTACATTAATAAAACAATTAAATTGTGAAAAAAAAACCCTTCTTTTGGAAATTAAAAAAAAACAATTTCTATTGAAAAATAATGCAAAATCTAAAAATAAAAAATTTATATTAAAAAAAAAAAAAAAAATATCACATTCAAACAATTTAAACAAAAACAAAATTGAAGTAAATTGAAAAAGAAAAGCATTTTTTTTTAAATTAAAATTTTATTTAAATATTAAAACTATTTTAATTAAAAATTAAAAAAATAACAATTTTTAAAAATATTAAAACTAAAATTTAATTTCAAATATTAAAACTAAAGTTAAATTTTAATAGTTCTAGGTTGCGTGGATGCCGGGGGTCGGGCATCAACACCCACGTGGCCATGAAATCTATGTCTCTTAATTTCAAATACGAACGAATTCCACCAAATTGAGCAAACAGAAGACAATCAGTGGCCTAAGGTCGTCTTCAATGACATATTGTGCAAAAGAAAGAAGACTTGGATGTGACAAAATATTAAATGGCTTAATAAATGGGATATCCACTTGAACAGGTGCCCTACGAACAATAAATAGATAAAGGCTTTTGTTATGGATAGGTTCCACAAGAGAACTTGGGATAAAGGGCTCGAGAGGAAGAAAGAGTATTATAATGAAGAGTTTAACCCCACATACAATCATCATCAAAAAACGTACATAGGGGCCAATATATCTTGGAGAGCCAAAATGCTTATTGCCCAATTAAGAACCAATTCCCATCAACTCCGTTTTGAAATTGGGCGTTGGAAAAGACTAAAAGAAGCTTGGGAAGAAAGGGTGTGTGTGTTCTGCACCTCCGAAAAAGTGGAAACATAAAAAAACATTTCATTTTAGAGTGTGAAGCCTTCAAAGACAATAGGGACAGCTATATAAGTATCTTGACAACTAGCTCTTGGAATAACTTATTCAGCGAGGGGACAGTGGAGAAATTGGGGGAGCTCATCATTAAGTTGAACAGGAAAAAGGCTGAACTGCAGAAATCAGTGTGTGAGGCGATCTGTCCCATAGGCTATTGTTAGCCTCGTGGATGTTAAAATCATTTTCTTTTCTTTCTTTCTTTCTAATAGCTTGAAAACCCACTAGACCTCCAGGCCTTGTCATGGAGAATTGACAAGAGGATATGAGATTCAAACCGGTTACCAATAGTCTAAGGGCCAAACTCATTAATAACCTTACAATTATAACCGACTGATGCAACTGACTTGCTTGTTGAATAAAGGAGCCAAAAAACGACGAAGCTACACCTATAATAATTAATTAAGCAGCCTACAATGGGAGGCCACTTGTGCATAAAGCTAATATTTGAACAACACATAATAAGTAATAATTAATTCGCGATTACTTAAAATCTCGATATGCAAAAGTGAAAGCACCTCTAATTTCCAGTCTCTGGGCTTACAATGGAAGGGTTTGGGAATTCAAGATTAAGATACAAAAATAAAACATTTTTGCTAATCCTTATCATAAGCAAGATCCACTGATATCGCTCTACATAATGTACAGACACATACCAAGATATTGTTTGTTTGTTTGTTCTTACACCTGTGACTAATTCTCTATCAACTTCGAGTTCTTTGGTCTATTACTACAATGTGTGATTATTAAGATGTAGTAAATAAGTATGTAGAACAGTTTCTTTGTCCACTACGTACATGGCCTTTGTAATGAAATGTAGAACATGCAAAGGCTAATGAGAATAGTTTTTATAAAGTCATTTTGCATCTTTTACGTAATTATACATGCGGAACACAATATTGAAATCGAATTTGTGAGAATTGAAACATATGATGGATCCCTGGTCATATAAAGTCATTTGAATATAATAATAATAATAATAATAATAATCTATTTTTAAGATCACAAGCCAGCACACCAAATTGGTGTATGAGATCCCCTGGTTTATTATATCTACATGTGCATCTTTTATGTAATTATACATGTGAAACACAATATTGAAATTGAATTTGTGGGAATTGAAACTTATGATGGATCCCTGGTCATTTAAACTACAAATTAAATGGGCTCTTGGCCAATTGTCTCGCCTTAAAAGCACTTTTTCAATTATTATTTTTGAAAATTTCGAGCAATGATGTTATTAAAGTAATATGTTTAAAATTTATTTAAAAGTATTTATCATAAAAAAAGGTTTAAAAAATTATAATGAATTTTGAATTGGCAACTTTGATTTAATTGAAAAAAATATTGTTTCCCAATCTACATATATATGATCATTTTTCCGATCATATATATAGTAAGTTATTTAAGAAAAAAAAATAAAAAAATTATAAAGCAAGTTATTTTAGTTTTTTAAATATATTTTTTTCATTTTAGATTTGTTTTTAGATTGTTTTTTGTTTTTATTTTTTTTAATTTGTCTTTTGAAAGTATTTTTTTTTCAATTTTTTTGCTTTAAATTTTGCATTTTTTTTTCAAATTTTTCTTTAAATTTTGTGTTGTGTTTTGTATTTTAAGTGTCCATATTTTAGTTTTTTTCGGTTAATTTTTAAATTTTTTTATTAAAAAATCCCATTTTGCATTATTTTTCAATATAAATTGTTTTTTTTTCTTTATTTCCAAATGAAAATTTGTGTTTCAAGAGAAAAAATGTTTTTCTCCTTAAATTTAAGAATTTGTTTATGAATTTAATTATTTTTTAATGTAAATTATTAAAAAAATAATAATTTATAAAAAAATTATCACACTTTTATATTTAATAGTCAATTTCAATGTTTTATTTATAATGGCCCTCGTCATCAAGGCCACGACTTCAATTAGGCCATAGTTTTAACTCAAAAAAAAAAGGTGGTGCCAGTGATCAAGGCCATAGTGTCAATTAGGTCATAGTTTTAACTCGAAAAAAGAGGTAGTGCCAGTGGTCAAGGCCACAATTTCATTTCAATTAGGTCATAATTTTAACTCAAAAAACAAAGTGGTGCCAGTGGTCAAGGCCACAATGTCCATTAGGTCATAGTTTTAATTTTAAAAAAATGGTGCTAGTGGTCAAGGCCACAGTTTCGATTAGGTTATAGTTTTAATTTTAAAAAAAAAAGTGGTGCAAGTGGTCAAGGCCACAGTTTCAATTAGGTCATAGAACCAACTCAAAAAAAAAAGTGGTGCTACCGGTAGCACCACTTTTCAATTCGAGGGTCAATTTCAGGGTTCTGTTCGTAATGCCAATGGTGTGGTTTCAAACAAGTCGTCAAAAAAGAGGGTGCTACCGGTAGCACCACTTTTTGAAACCGGGGTAAAAATGCGACCTTTAAAAAAACGAGAACTCTAGAGAGTTCTTGTTAAGTTGGTAACTTTGTTGGTTATGGAGAATGATATGAAAGTAATGAATGGTTTATCTACATACTTACATTTCCTACATGGACACCATTCCAAAGAGAATACATAACTCCCTAAACTAGCGAAGGAGGAAATACACTTCCATTTCCTCAACCATCGAGCTGTTATCTTGAGCTGCGTTATTCTACAAGTTGGCTCCATGATGCATCTCAAGGTTACATGTTTTCAACCCTAATCTTTCCATTTCAATCTACATACAACAGTTCATACTTGTGAGGTCGTCGTGGTTCAGAACTTGTGCATAGGGTTTCCAGGGCATCTCTCGAATGTGCAACTCGGTTGTATCTGTTGTTTGTGCCATGGCTTTAACAATAACAATGCCCCTCCCCATTACAAGCCCCCTCTCATTCCTTCTTCACCTCACTTGCCTTCTTTCCTTTCCTTCAACCGCTTACCCTCCCTAATAACAATGAGCCCTCTACCATATATCCCTCATCTCCCTTTCATCACTGTCAACCCAACAAAATCCTATCAAGACACATGAGAAATTCCCATAAACATTCAGATTGTGGGTGTCCCAAGGGTACACCAAATAGGGATAGAGATGGGGGACACAGATAATGACAACCTAATACAAATGATGGATAGTCCAGAACTGGAATCCAAACTACAGAGATTAGTGAAGAGATTGGAAGAACTAGAAAACATGAACTATAAATTGGACGCAAAAGTTCACATCCTTTCCAACTAGGTTCATAGGTAGAGTCGAAAAATATTGTCCCCAAACACGAGGAAATCTCAAACTCTCTTGTCACTCTCTTCATGTTGAAATCCTAGATCTAAAAAAAATAAAATAGGAGGAAATAATATCCCAACTTGTATTATTCAAATAATAAACCAAAACCCAACTTAATTCCTCGGTCCAAGTGGTTCATGGGAGTGACAAGGCCCCACCTTGAGTAAAGGTAGAGGAAGTAATACAAACTAAGCTAATTGAGGAATGATCCAAACAAGCACATGAACTTAATCTGAAGGTTCGAGGACTCCCCTCCCCACCTTCAGCATCCACATGCCCCATGCAGGTAAGGACCTCTTTTCTCCAAGACACCTTGAGCTTCCCAAACCTCAACCCCAAGAGTACCTGGTACTTTATATAGAAATTTGAAAATATGAAAAACATTAGAAATTTTCTTATTAGCTTGTTAATGATTAATAACAAGTTAAATTTAAATCAACACACATGCACGCATACACAATTATATCTTAAACATTTTAGTGGGTAATTCTAGTGTGAAATCAATCACTCCCTAATCTTCAAATCGAAGTTAAAAGGTTGAGAAATGGCATCTTCATTGATTAGTAAGTGGATTCTAATTTGAAATGAACAAAAGAACATTATTATTGTAGGTTTATAGCCACCAATGTAATGAGAAATGTGCAAAACTTCATTGTTGTCACAAGTTTTTGGCTACCAAGAAAGCAAAAACTCCAAGTTCAAAGGCCTCTCCAATGTGTTCCAAGTCTAAGCCAATTGAAAAAACAAAAATCTTGTGTTTTGGATGTTTTCAGTGACCAAGTGCATACCCACTACTCACCACCAAGCAACCGATCTTCGAAATGATTTCTCCTATTGGTTTATGGTTTTTATATTGTTTATATAGACTTAATAGGTAGGTGGAACATATATATATATATATATATATATAAAATTTGAAATGAACAAAAAAACATTGTTACTATAGGTTTCTAGCCACCACTGTAATGAGAAATGTGCAAAAATTCATTGTTGTCACAAGGTTTTGGCTACCAAGAAAGCAAAAATTCAAAGTTCTAAGGCCTCTCCAATGTGTTCCAAGCCAAAGACAATTGAAAAAACAAAAATCTTGTGTTGTTGGATGTTTTCAGTGACCAAGTGCATACTCACCACCAAGCAATCGATCTTCAAAATGAATTCTCCTATAGGTTTCTAGCCACCACTCTAATGAGAAATGTGCAAAAATTCATTGTTGTCATGAGTTTTTGGCTACCAAGAAAACAACAATTCCAAGTTCGAAGGCCTCTCTAATGTGTTCCAAGTCAAAGCCAATTGAAAAAAAATAAATCGTGTTATTGGATGTTTTCAGTGACCAAGTGCATACCCACTACTCACCATCAAGCAACATGTTATCCCCATTTTGTGGATAACTAAGGAGATTATGTCTCGAGGCCCTCAAGTCGCGGATATGGAGTGTCGAGAGACTACATAACCAACATTACCCTTTTGCACAGAGATGGAAACCCCTCTCATCACCACAGATAGTCACAGATTTGCAGATGGCATCCACCACATCAACTGGCTTGCGGAAGGAAGTGGGCCTTTCTCCATGAGGTACAAGTCAGTATTATGGTGAGCATCATTTCAATATTTAAGCCAGTTAGGTATGTTGTATCTTAGATTGCTCTAGATTTCATGATATATGCTTGGACATTATTCCTTTTTCCCTGCTTCACCTTGGTGGTTGACATTGTGCCCTAGTAAGTGGTTTTCCTTGGGGATGGGTTTGCTACTAGGAACTCCCTTAAAGAGCCATCGTACCATTCCCGACCATACTTACCACTTTCCATCATTATTCCCGTCCATTTCCTTATCTCTTGGGATTTTGGGGTGTATTGACCCAAGAAGGGGTTGTCCCTCATTCTATGGGAAGGGGTTGAAGGCGCAGAGGGATTGATGTTGGGTAAAAGATAAAAGCCTTGTATGAACCTTCCATATGCTTCGCCCAGGGATCACCTAAGAAAGCAGTTAAACACTTATCTTTGAGTAAAGGGGACCCACATATAATAAATAGTGCTTAAAATGTTAGTTGAAGGATAAAAGGTCTCATCACGAGCCAACCTATCATGCCCATGAATTTCTAGTGGTATAACATTGCCATCATCTGGTCACCAAACCAGGGTAATGTCTCTCAGTTACATGGATGAGAAAAAGAGGGTCTCATCACGAGCCAACCTTCTCATTTCCACTAGATGTTTGTGGGTAACATTGCCATTATCTAGTCACCACGCCAGGGCAGTGTTCTTCAACCTCTCCTTAAAATTATGAAAGAATAAAAGAATGGCAATTAATGGTCTTGGAAAAAGTGCATTGCGGACGAAGGTACCACACACCCTCTACAAAGGCACCCATGAATGTGACACTATGACCCCTTGTATGTCATGAGCCCTATGCCCATTGAGTCTTGACCCCAACCACTTCATCCACTTTACATGGCTTAGAGAGGGATCTATTGGGAACTCTTCTTGACCTAGGGAAAGTTCTACCCAATAGGACACCTCGTCAACCCTTCCATATTCAAGCTTGACAAGTCGCATAGTGTCTTTGAGCAATTGATTGTTTGATATAGTGATATTTGATGCACATGCTTAGGTAGCTCATTTATTGATTGGATTCACTTATTATGATGTTATGACTTGAGATACTTGGAGGGCGTGCTCATTTGTCTTTGCAGGACCTAGTTGGTGGACAATTTTGGGAGAACAAGCCTAGCTTGGGCTTCGATGGGGCTGTAAGCCCACAGGTTGGATTCCAAGGGCCCACATGTCGGATGAAGAAGATCAAACTTGAAAGGCCTTGAAGATGACTTGGACGATGTATCCTAGCCCCCACATGCCAAACATTTTGCCTAAGAGAGGTAAAACGTCTCCTTTTTTAGCATGATGTCATATGGGAGTTTAGGGCTTGGCGGTGATGTAGCCACTCATTGACACATGGACGTTTTGAGGAGAAGAAGGTCTTCACCATGAGGAGATTGTCTAGATGCTTGACATGTGGCCTTTGGAGGCCTTCCCATGCTTCTCCAACACCAACGACTTCTTTTAAGTGGCAAAACGTCCCCTAAAGGGGAGACGTCCATGTAAAATTAGGGTTTTATTTGCGTAAAAGTGAAACTTTAAATGAATTTTTTAATATTACTTTGTTAAAGGGGGGAATATTAGAGTTGTTGACTCCTAGTCTTGTGGTTTACCCCTTAATTTATGGACAAGTCACCTTAGTGACATTTTGTATAAATAAGAGATCGTAAGATCTCATTTGAACATAACTCTCCCTCTTGTGAGAGGTATTGGTCTCAAATTTTCGCTACACTTGAAGTATTTTGCCTCTTGTGCTATGAAATAATGCTTTTTGGTTATGGTGTGATAATGATGATGGTGCGCTATCTCTAGGAGGTCATTCTCTTACTTTTATGGAGGTTTACTTTGGCATGTTAATGTTTTTTCTTGAATGGTATGGTCTCTTTACTTAGTTATTATCATTTATAATTCAAGATAAGGTTGTTTTGGCCAAGGCCAGATAGAGAGTATAAGGATATACACCTGTATCCTAGTTTCCACCATAATTGCTAAGCTTTTAAAGTTATTTTGCAAGGGTTTAGTTGAGGAAGTAAGAGGATTTACACCCCTCATATTCAAACCCTAGCTAGGCTACTTTCCTTGGGAAGTAAGAGGATTTATACCCCCAAGGATTTAGCAACCCTAGCTCTTTTGTTTTGACCCCATTAACCCATAACTAAAGGCACTAGTCTTGCATTGGAGAAACAAAATATTGCATTGGGAAACATGATTTTTGGTCATTTTTACTTCTTGCAAAATGGATTGTATTCCTTGTGCCTTGGGCACCTCACAACCACTAGGGAGTCCCCATCGAGGGGCTACTTCTTCTTGTTGTTATAAAATTTAATCTTCAACCATTAGGGCTGCAAAAACCCTAACTCATTTTCTTGAATAACTCTCTTATCAACCATTGGATTTGCTCAAAGTTTGCACACTTATTCTTCTTGGTCTAGCGCACTTTTTGACAAAGTTTGAGGGGTTTTCAGTGGTTGATTTTCTTGCTGTAATACATTGAATGTTACAGCGATAAGGCTGATATAATTTGTCGCAGACAAATGTTTACAACAGCCTTATCTTTTTATGCTAGAATATTGGTTTTGCATCTTGAGTTTAGCTAGTCATTAACTAGTCTTTCTCTTGTATCTTCTACTTGATCTCTAGCATTTATTGAGTAGCCCATAGTACCATATTATTGCTGATATATATTGTTATATATTGCTGCAAATTAGGGACAACAAGCTTAACTTGCTGATCCAACTAACGTACATCATTGCAAAGTGGTTTTTCTTGTGTCTCGGGCAGGTATTTCACCATTTACAGGTTACTCAACATACTTGGCAACCCTTGGAGTTTGCCAAGACTTCATTCCACACATTTCAATCCACTTAGAATTGACCTGTAGGGGCTCCATTTCCATCTCTATTCATCTCCATCTCATTCCCCTTAGAGTCACCGAGATCGCCTCCCTAGAGTGACCTAGTCACCCTTGAAGTACGAAAGCTATATCGAGGTGACATTGGCTGTAGGATTCCCAAGTTGTAGCACTTTCTTTTGTGGTTGGGTTGGGCTTTTCACAACCTACAACTTGCACTATAACATTTTGGCGTCGTTGTCGGGGAATATTTTGAATCTTCTTCGTACCCTAACGACACTTTGGTAAGCTATCCCGAAGCCTTTCCCTTGGCTTGCCTGGCGACTGCACCTAAAGGACGTTCCCTTTCCCTTTTCCTTGATGAGCTTATCTTGAAGCTAATCTGGCGACTCCACCTTCATAGAATCCTTCTTTCCCCAGACCTTTTCCCCCTAGGAGCTTCACACCTTCTAAGGTTTACCAAAGAAGGCCTCCTCTCAAGTCTCCTGTTGCTAAAACCCTTTTCCATAATACCCTTCCTCTTGTTCTAATGGCTCGCCCTTGGGCAAGGGACCTCTACAAACCCCTTAACATTGAAAATATCCAAGGTTACCCTAACAGAATGCTAACAAAAGTCAACAAGTGATTGCCAAAGTTCCCAGGACACAATGTGATAACTGCTGAAGACCACATTTATGTCATGGGCCTGGACATGGAAAACGTTGGTATTGATAATGAAGATGTGGCCCTGAAGTTATTTGCTTCATCATTGACTAAAGAAGCCCTTGATTGGTTCAAATGACTCCCTAATAATCATATCACGTCCTATGATGCTTTTTCCAACTTATTCAAGAGCAGATGGTCGAAAAAGGCAGATGGTGGGACACTTGGGACTCAGTTCAATCAAATAAAGAAAAAGGAGAATGAAACAATAAATGAATTCATTTCCATATTTGACAGGTTGTACAATCAAATTCCAACAGATTACTATCCTACGACATCATCAGTTCGTCTCCTTTACATGAATGTTTTTGAAGGGCAGGTGTAATGTTCCCAAGCCAAGATGCCAAGAACATTGGTAGAATAATATATTCCGATGTAATAAAGGTCAATATTAATAAGGCCTAACAATAAGGAAGAATAAGTCGAATGTAAGAAGACCTAATAGAAGGTTCAACGTCTAGAAGGATCTTCCTCTAGATGGTTTTTTTGATAGACATATTTAGTATAAATAGGAGTCGAAGGTATGAGAACTTTTGTCTTGGATATTATTGTAATAGAGCTCTGCTCTGTTGGAGGTTGCCCCCTCGAAGAGGCAAGTGAACATTGCTCTCAGTAATCAAAGTGCTCTTTCTGGTGTTATTCTGGTATCATTTTGGTATTATTGTGGTGTTGTTCTCGTTATATTGTTGTTCATCTGCCATTTCTAGCATTTTATTTCTGTTCTGCATACTTTTTATATTTGGAATATTACAAGTGGTATCAGAGCACTTTCCTTGACAAAAAATTGTGGGTTAATTTTTTTTTCAGGGTAGAGACGTATTTCGACGTCTTTAAGCTACAAAAATCTGTCGTTACGCACATAAACCCTCGGCTGGGGATTCATTCATGCAGGAAATATAAGTGGTACTTAAGCGCACATTTGTTGGCCACCCTTGTAACCCCTGTTGGTACCCCTTCGAGTGGTAGCGCATCAGACAACACCTATATACGAGTCGACCTAGATTTCCAGAAGCCCTCTTTAGATAAACCGATTGGCCGCTTGACTGTTATAGTGCCACCGAGAACAACACTCGAGAAGATACTCTTGGACCCTGCACGTATATTAGAGAGCTATAACACAGGGAAAACCCTTGTCTGTAGAACCCTTGAATACCTAACCTTTGGGGATGGTTGGGGACGATTTAAAAAAAACAAAACAAAAAAAATCAGACAAGATTTATTGCCGTGCAACTGTGTCTCCTGCATTCGAGTTGCCAAATCACTACACATTTCTTCCTGATTAAGCATTTGGGCATTTCATCACTGCAATATTCTTCAGACCAGAGTATAACTTTGTAGGTGTAAAAAAAAAGTGTGGATTTTGTTGCACTATTATTCGAGACCTATTCCATTGGATTTATCTCTTCGCCCTTATTACATTCATACCTATCATTTTTTAGCAAATTTTTTGACCGCACCTGCCCCTCTTTGGTTCCCTCGTCATCATGGCCCATACCCGTAGCCAAGACTTGGAAGCTCGCTTCAATACTTTGCAATCTAATTTCACAAAGACCCAACAAGAAGTGAGGCAACTCAGTGCCAATATTTCCACCATCAATAAAAACATTCATTCCTCCATCGCCGCCTCCATTGAGGAGCTCAAAGAAGACCTCAAACAAGACATTACTACCCAACTTGAATCTGTCGCTTCGATGATTTGCACCAAGCTGCATATCCCTGCAGATCCCCCTTTATCTGACCCACCTTTTCATACCGAAGCTGAAACTTCCTCTCATTCCCATAATTTTCAGCCCCATCACTTTCAGCGTGACCTACGCCTTTCGCATGTGGATGTGACCAAATTTGATGGCTTAGATCCCACTGGTTGGGCTCAAATGGAACATTATTTCTCTTTGTACGACATTACAGATGATTTGGCCAAACTCCGGTATGGTGTTCTCCATCTAGATCAA
>JASDQU010735148.1:87066-126097 GCA_032191745.1 Picea mariana
GAAGCAGGATACTAGAATGGCTTTACCTCACAGCTGTCAAGTCAGAAGCTCAGTACTAGTCACATCACATCTTCTTGCTTTACGTCACAACCATTAGGTTGGAAGCAAGATACTAGACTGGCTTTATGTCATAACTGTCAAGCCAGAAGCACGGTACTAGTCTCATCACATCTTCTTGCTTTACGTCACAACCATCAGGTTGGAAGCAAGATACTAGACTGGCTTTACATCACGGTTGTCAAGCCGGAAGCACAATACTAGTCTCATCACATCTTCTTGCTTTATGTCACAACAATGAGGCTGGAAGCAAGAGATGTCTCATCACAACAACTACTCCCCCTTTCGAGGAAGGTCCTTTCGGACTATTCCAAGCTTATCTCAAAAGTGCTCAAACTTTACATGAGATAGAGGCTTGGTCAACACATCAACAACCTGTTCATCCGTGCTAACGTATTGGAGCTTTAAGGCTCCTCTCTGCACCATGTCACGGATGTAATGATAACGAATCTCTATGTGCTTCGACCTGTCATGGAATACATGATTCTCTGTCATCTTTATGTAGCTCTGGTTGTCACATAGGATCGTGGTTGCTTCCATCTCTAGGTCAAATAGACCAGTCAACAACTTTCGAACCATATAGCTTCGCAGCTGGCAGAACATGCAGCAATGCTTGGTTGCTTCCTACTCTGCCACGAGATCATGGTTGATCCCAAACTGAAACAACATCCTGAAGTACTTTTCCTATCAGAAAAATTTCCTTCCCAATCTGCATCAGTATATCCACTCAATGTGAAATCATGATCTCCATCATAGCTGAGACCACAATCTATTATACCCTTAAGGTACCTCATCACATGTTTTGCAGCCACTAGGTGAACATGTCTGGGTTCTACCAGAAACTCACTCAAGGTGTTCATGGCAAAACAAATGTCTAGTCTGGTGTTTGTCAGGTACATCAGCAATCCAATAATCTGTCTGTACATCGTGGCATCAATTAATTCTGACGAAGTGTCGACCAATAGCTTCAACTTCGCTTCCATGGGTGTATTCATGGACTTGCATTCCAACATGTCGAATCTCTTCAGGATTTCGACTGCATACTTCCCTTGGTTAAGGAAGATCCTCTCTGGACTCTGCCATACATCAAGGCCTAAGAAATAATGCATTAGGCCAAGGTCTTTTATTTCAAATTCTGAGGCAAGTCTCTTCTTACATTCAGTGATGAGCTTTTCTTCTCCGGTTAAGAAAAAATCATCCACATATAGCAGTAATATTACTAGCTCATCGTTCATAACCTTGAAGTAGAGGTTAGAATCTGCTTTACTCTTGATAAAGCCCAAGCTCGTCAGAAAGATGTCTATTCGGCCATACCAAGCTCTAGGGGCTTGCTTTAATCCGTATAAGGCTTTCTTCAACCTACAGACATGAGACTTCCTGTCTTCAACTTCAAATCCTTGAGGTTGCTCTATATACACTTCCTCTTCGATGACACCATTTAGGAAAGCTGTTTTCACGTCCATCTAGTGTGACTTCCACTTCATCTTAGTTGCAAGGGCTATGATGGTTCTGATCGAAGTGTATCTGGCTACAGGAGCGAATGTCTCTTCATAGTCAATGCCTTCTTTTTGAGAAAAGCCACGAGCTACAAATCTTGCTTTATATTTCTCAATACTTCCATCAACAACATGTTTTATTTTGAAGAGCCATCTGGACGATACCACATCCTTGCTATTCGGTCTGGGAACTATTTTTCATACATAGTTCTTTATTATGGATTGGTATTCTTCTGTCATGGCATCTGCCCATTCTTTCTTCTGAATGGCTTCTTCAAAGCAGGTAGGCTCCTTTTCTAGGAGATCACACATCAAAGCCATATAACTGGAGAATGGCTTAGGTTTCTTCACATGTCTCATGGTTCCTTCAGGAACACCATATTTCTCTCCATCTTGAATAGCCCAAGCTGGCTTTCTTTTATGGAGGATCGTCATCTGAGGAGGTTCTTGAAACTCTACCATGTCATGATCTTCTAGAATTTCCTCATCAGGGGAAGTTACGACTTCCCTCACTGGTTCAGCAGCTCTGGGAACCTCCCTCATTGATTCTGCAACTCTGGGGATTACGGGTTCCTCTTCATATACCTCTTCAAGCTGGCATTATCTTGATTTCTTGAGCACTGCATCTTCATCAAAGGTCACATCCCTGCTGATCTCAATGTGATGGTGACCTGGTATATAGATTTTGAAGGCCTTGGAGAGCTCATAGTATCCCACAAATATTCCCTTCTTTCCTGAAGGTTCCAACTTGTTTCTCTTCTCTTTCGATATATGAATAAATACTGGGCAGCCAAATATTTTGAGATGACTTACCCCTGGCTTCTTTCGGTGAACATCTCTTCCAGGGTCTTGAGCCCAAGTGCACTATGGGACAATCGGTTATGCACATATACAACTGCCATTGCTACTTCTGCCCATAAGCACATAGGAAGATTTTGATCATGGATCATAGTCTTCACAACTTCCATTATCGTTATGTTCTTTCGTTCATCTACACCGTTTTGTTGGGGATTATAGGGAATAGTGAGTTCCCTCTTGATCCCAACATCTTTGCAGAAGTTCACAAACTCTTTTGAGGTATATTCTCCTCCATTATCTGACCTGAGTATCTTAATCTTTCTTTCAGAAAGATTCTCTATCAAGGCTTTGAATTCCTTGAACTTGTTGAACATTTCATCTTTAGATTTCAAAAAATATACCCAGGTCTTACGAGAATAATCATCAATAAATGATACATAATATACATACCCTCTAATGGAGGACGATGGCATTGGGCCACATACATCTGAATGAATGAGCTCTAGGACTCCTTCTGCTTTGATGTCTCTCTTCGGAAAAGGGTTCTTGATGTTCTTGCCTTGTGCACATCCATTGCATACGCCTTCATGGTCAACCTTGAGTTCTGGTAAACCTGTGACCGCTTTGCATATGTATGGTAGTGCCTTGTAGTTAATGTGAGCTAATCTTCTATGCTAAAGTTCACATGGATTCTCAATGGCGTGGTCATGGCAGCTTCTGTGTGACCCTTTAGCTTATGCAAGCCACCTTCTTCTTTTCCAATGATGTTTGCTTTATTTATGGTCTCTCCTTTAGCACGTTGCCTTCTGCAACCTTTACTATAGCTTCCTTAGGGTTATTACCTATGACTTGGAGCAAGGTCAACAAAACAAGCAAGAGTAATATCATTTTTAGCACACCTAACTCCTCATAGGAGTGAGTGCCATCAACAACATTCACACTAGATTCCTTCCACTAAAATAGCATATCTATTCCACCAAAGGTGCCCAAGGCTTGCCCCTAGCCCAAACACCAGTCTACATTAAATGTCCACTAAGTTGAAACTAAAAAACAAAGTGGAGCCCAAGGCTTGCCCCTAGCCCAACACTAGTCTACATTAAATGTCCACTAAGTTGAAACTAAAAAACAAAGTGGATTGTTAACACCAACAATCCCCCCAACATCCCCCTTTAAGCTTGAGTTAGGGGACATGGAAAAGATAAATGTAAACTAAGTATTTGGCCAAGTAAATAGTACCCCATAACCCTCGCTTAATATGCACTTGGGCAAGACGAAGTACAAAAGGGTTGGCCAAATAATTACAATGATTTCCCTACAAAATATCAATTGACAATGTCTTGATCATAAACTCAGACACAATTCAGTACCGGAAAGTTTAAACAACATCTTGATCATGATCAAGTACATTCTTCAAAATCTGACATCAAAGAAGATGGTATTGACACCAGAATGATTTGTTGCATTGGCACAAGATGACAAAACACTAACAAAGATCACATAAGTGCTCCGTGAAAAAGAAGCAAACACACTGTAAGATGGTTGAATATGCCAAAGCTTAAGAGGATTAGTGGCAGAGGCACAAAATGGAAAAACACTGAAAGTCACCAACATAAATGCTCCAAGCAACACATGTACCATGACAACATCCCATCGTAAAAGGCACAATGGGAGCAACAAAAGCTACCATCATAAATGTTTATTGAAAACGGCATAATGATCACCCAATGATGAAGATAAATGTCTGAGTGTGCACAAGGTGTGTGAGGCCCCATGAGTACAACCAACGAAGGTCTTCATTGAGGTACTTAGAAAAAATATGTGTAAGAAGAAGTCATCAAACATTGTTGTGCAATTATTCATTAGAAAGCTTATCAAATGCTCTATGCAGTGCCATTGATGGAATCAAAAAGATTTTGTATGCCAAAGATCTGGCAAAAAGAGTGTGGACACCTCCTAAAATACATTGGAAAAAAACATACAATAAAATAATATCCCACCTTCAAGAAAAATAATGATCTCAAAACATAAACAAATATATTTGTGCAACAATTCGTTGGGAAACCACCTAAACTCTCTTGTATCCAATTGACAAAATAAAAAACTGATTCCAAATGCCAAAGATGCATCTGAAAAATGGTGTTGTCTAAACATTCTACATTTTGGAAATTTGGGTGAAATCACAACTTTATGTTGTTTAAATTGATTATACAGACTCAACCACTCAAATATGCAGTTTCATCAATTCCTCGCTGGATTTCGGGCAAAATTGATCGGAAACATTACCCAGAAAAAGGCCAAAAGGCCAAACGTAGAACGTTTAGACAACGGCCTGAAAAACTTACTCAACACAATATATTTTTTTTAATAGTGTGAAAAACAATAAACCTCTTTGATTTGCCCCCTTTCTCATGGTCACATGGTAGACCCTAAAAGCCATGGGATAAATACAAGCGCGGATAAATACAAGCACAAAGTCAACCGAAAATGAAATCCAATTTAATTTCATGATACATTGCAAAATATAAAAAATGCCAATGTTTTCTCCCCGAAACCAACATGGCGTGCGAATGCATCCATCTTCAATCCATTCTATCTCGGCCTACAGGGCAGGAAGACTGAATCCGACGAAACCCATTTGGAATATTAGCAAGATGAATCCAACTAGACTGTTCTCGTCTTTTGAGATCTACCAGAGAGGCCAAAATCAGTTTCTGAAGTTTTGAAGACGCACTACCCAAATAGAACGTTGTGGAAAGGCCATCATATAACTGCCACACAAAAGAATAGGGCAGGTCACTCAGAAGAGAAGCCAAGGCTATAGACAATCACAAGAGCAGCAGGTATACTGGTCTCAAAACGTGTTTCAACAGTGTGAGGCTATCCAGAAAAGGAGAGGTTGAGCTGAATCAAAGAGAGAGTCAGGCCTCAAAGAAGAGAAGACGTCACATACTGATCTGTGTGTGAAGTAAAGCAGGCTTCAATAGATGATAAATCCATTCGATTTATGCATCCATCTTCAATCCATTCGATCTCGGGCTACAGGGAAGGAAGACAGAATCTGACGAAACCCATTTGGAATATTAGCAAGATAAATCTAACCAGACTATTCTCGTCTTCTGAGATCTACCAGAGGGGCCAATATTAATTTCTGAAGTTTTGAAGATGCTGTAAATAGATATCATATAAATAATGTAAATAGATATCATATAAATAATGTAAATAAATATCATATAACTGCCACACAAAAGAATAGGGCAGGTCGCTCAGAAGAGAAGCCGAGGCCACATACAATCACAAGAGCAGCAGGTATACTGGTCTCAAAACATGCTTCAACAGTGTGAGGTTATCCCAGAAAGGAGAGGTTGAGCTGAATCAAAGAGAGAGTCGGGTCTCAGAGAAGAGAAGACGTCACACACTGATCTCTGTGTGAAGTAAATCAGGCTTCAATAGATGATAAATCGCTGCTAAAAGGAACTGCAGGGTCTCAGCTCAGAGTGACACCATAAATCACACAGAAAGTGCCTCCATTTATTGAGGTCCGTACGCTAACAGAAATGCACAGTTGTGGGTAGCCGGCAGGATGAGATAAGCTTACAGATCTAACATTCACATGCATAAATGCTTCTCACGCTGATGATGGTAGAGGCGATCTGCTGCCGGCTCATTCTAGTGACAAAAAAAAACCACGCTTGGGCACAAAGGAGGGTGAGTGGATCAAGAAAGCAGTGCCCACGAATAGCACAAATGTGGGGCGAGAACTATGTAACTCTTGGGGGTGCCTTTTGACACCTTTTGGCAGGGGTCAGACCTGACCTGTATATTGAAGTAACCTGTTCGCTACTCGAAACAATGCATATTCGTGGCGGCAATAAGCATTCAGCTGCAGAGCATTTACTGCAATTCTCTGTGCAGTGCCTGTGCCGTTAGATCTATTTGCAGCCCGGTAAAGTTGAGTGTATGTACAATTAGATCTGTGTACATAGATCGAACAACACATACACTACACACAGAGTTGCAGTAAATACTCTGCAACTTAGTGCTTATTGATGAAGGTCAATATCTGTACATATATCTAATTGCACATACAGTACACAGAGTTGCAGTAAATATTCTGCAACTTATAGTGCTTATTGATGAAGGTCAATACACAGGGTTTGAAAAAAAAAACTGTCACTTCAATGCTCCGAAAGAATTTTGGGAGGTGCTTAAAGCTCGTCCAAGTATGACAAACACTAATCTCGCTGGAACCACAAATCAAGAGTGGCATGCCCTAAAGAATCCACATAAGCTCAAAATAACCATGACAAGTAGATCTATTACCAGTATGCTTAACCCATTGAAATTTGCCCATGAAAGATAGGAACAAGATCTCAAAGCTTCTCATAACATTTTCTGTGCTTCTCATAGACCATTAGCATCAACAGAAGTGTTGCATAAGACTAATTAGTAAAATATTTATAAAAACAAAACCCAAAGACAAATGCAAGCAACACCATATAAAGTGCATAAAACTCTCTCCAAAAAAGTGTCACATAGTGCAATGGCACAAGACTATATTATATGGGGATCATTGCACATAAAACTCTCTCCAAAAAAGTGTCACATAATGCAATGGCATAAGACTATTATATGGGGATCATTGCACCGGGGATCATTGCACAAGAGAGGGGTTCCTACCCTTTCAACGAAACCAATGTCTCATTAGGGAATTGAACATAGGTGGGAAGAGTGAGAAACTTCCCTCCTAACCATTCGAGCTATTGCACCTCAACCACTCCATTGTTAATTCTATGAGCCCTTTAGGAAGAGGGTCTAATGCCCTAAAAAAAGGCCATTTGAGCTATTGCACCTCAACCACTCCATTGTTAATTCTATTGAGCCCTTTAGGAAGAGGGCCTAATACCCTAAAAAAAGGCGGGGGGGAGGGGGGGGGGTCCTTTAGGCTCTCAACCCATAAATTGGATATATGCCTTGAGCAAAGCAAAGCAAAGCAAAGATCTGCGAGATCATGTGGAAACTAGAACTCCTAAATAGCCATGTCCGTGCTTCCATAAGTAAAGATAAGGAAGTAGACTCATGAAACTGGCCTATTCTAACTAGAGTTAGTAACAACATATTGACAAGGTAGTATCTCACAATAGGCGACTTTTCTGAAAATCCAAAATTTTTGGTTACTTTGTTGAAAATGCAAGTAGCTTAGATCTATCTTTATTTCAATTTCTGAATATCTAAGTGTACATGCATAAGATAAACTAGATCCAAGTTTGTACTTTCAAGTTTCATCTAAATGCTTAGATCTAGCATAGGAAAAGTCTCATTTAGCATGTTTTTCTTTCAAAATTTTTAGAAGTTAAAGGATAGTTCTTTTCCTAAATCTTTTAATTCCATATTYGGCAACTAGAGTGCCTTCATATTGCTGTTTTAAAACAGCAGAAAAAGACCCTAAGGAGACCAGCTCTTTAACTTGCTCTTCTTAGTTCATTTTGCTCAATTTTACACTAGTTTACTTAGTCAATTTTGGGGCTTTCCTATTAATAATTAAAGACACTTCCAAAGTTTTTTTGGCAATCTTTTGTCATTGTTTGTTTGTTGTTTTGTGCAGGTTGACGAAAAGATAAGAGGAAATTCTGTCCATTTTGGGCGGATTTGGAGCATTCGGGACCCCCGGGGGCACCCCTTTTATTCAATAAGTATTTTGTAAACATTGTAAAGACTTGTGACCCCCTTAATGAATGGTCACAAGTCACTCCCATAAATATTTGTGCAAGTTCTTTAATAAAATCAGTGGGGCTACAAGCTCTCACTCTTCATCCCCCCTGGGGGAACGGTGTTTTGGTGATTGTCTCATTTTTTGCAATTTTAGCTTAGATTCAAATTTCATAACTAAAGATAAGCTAAAGTAATCTTTCAATTCATCACAAAGCACTGCAATCTTCACTTAAATTAGATTTCATTTTGCAAAGTAGAACACTAATTGCTAGATTAGCTTTATTTCTTGCAATTTCAAGTTGGCAAATAAACCATCCCCTCAGCTCCTCAAAAGAGGCATGGTCAGTGTGGATTAATAATTAGTCTCATATTTCAATTTCAGTATTTTACCTTTTGTTTAAAATAAACAAATTCCCCTCGGCTCTCAATGCGGTTCATGACCCTTCCAGTTGCGAGCTAGTCTTGATCTGCTGGAAGTAAGTTTCATACATGCTGGGCCGATCAGTGGTTGATAGATTAATTAGGACAATCTCTAAGTGGTATCATTTGTCTAAGACCTCTCCCCTGGGTGTCGTGTGCCAAATCACCTGGCAACTTGCCTTGTTGGATCTGCGGCACACCCGATCGACAAGTTTTAGATTGGTGAATGATACATAAGGAGACCCAAACCATTTCATTAACTCAACATCAATTTATCCTAATAAAACACACGAACTACATTGCCCACGATTCACTTTAAGGCACTGGTCTCTTTTTTACACTCAACAAAGCCACAGGCTTCACTTTACATTATTTGATATTTTTTTTGAAGCAATTTTAATATTACTTGCATCTAACAAACGTACATGAGTATCATTTTATGCAAGTATATGCTTGATGTTATATCGTGGATGAATAATTGGTTTATGTGTATTTCAATTTATGGTTGATTGTTTAAGGAAAAGAATAAACTCCTAGATTTAATTTCTTGTACTTAGCTTAGTTCAAAGCCTTAGTATATTTGTTAGGGACTACCCCGCTTGGCTTCGCTAGGAGTAGGCCTAGACGGAGGAGTTGAGGATTAGGTGACAACACCTTAACTCTCACTTGCCCCCAAGGACACACCGAGTGGATTGAAGATTTCTTCCACATCTCCCAAGTGTGTATAAGGCGGTAACAGGCGCAAGAAGACCAACGCTAAGTACTTTCAAGATGGAACCTACCAAGCATAGTGAGTGGTGAGGAGAGTGGAAACAACCCAACTCTTTGGCATTGTTGATTCACATCAAATAAAATAAAAAATTATTTCTTATTACTCACTTGCATTCTTCTTAACTTGGTAACCATTACTCCCTTGTACCTTTTTATTATCGCAACACATGTCTTGGAAAACCATGTTGTATTGATTGGTTGTGTTCCCTTGGCAAACAAGTTAAACATTTAACTAGCATATCCCATTATTGTTTATTGTTGGTTTTCATCGAGGCTTCTCTCACGCGATTTTGTCTAACTTCAAAGCACCTTGTTTGTGTGGGGTGTCTTGGAATGATACTTTCACTTTTCCCATTGTGATCCTCAAAGGTTATCGCTTTGGTGGTCACATTGCTCTTATGGATCATCATTATGTTAGATCGTTTGTGTTGGTTTTTCGGATGCTCAAAATTAAATGCTTTCTTAGATTGTAGTCACAACTTCATCTGGGATTTGAGAATAAAGCATCCAATTTCCTTATAGATTTGGACTTGGCTATGATGATAGATTAATCTAGACAAATTGTGGGTTGGATGACTTTAAGTAATAATAAATATTTTGCTATGATAACATATAGTTTGGTAGACTAGCTAGTAGTCGAGTACTTTGAGTCTCATAGAAAAAGTTTTGTAAATCATTGTTTCTTTTTATCCATTTCGATACTTAATGAATCTGAAATTAAGATGAACCTATACCGATATATTTACCATTATCACATGTTATAAAATATAATAAAATTGTTGTAATTACGAGGGATACTGTTCCTATGATTGCCATGCGCAAATCAATTAAAATTCTCTACGTTAAAACTCTGCCTCTTATTCTTAATTTATTTTTTATTTGTAAATATTTATCTTATTCTTAATGAAATTGGCGTGACTGAATGTGCCCATGTGACTAAACTGTCCATCTTCATTAATCGCTGCGAATTAGTGCGTTTAGTTACAAATATTTGATACACTCATGATTTAACCCAAAAAAGGTATTTTTCAGAATGTGTGGGCGTGACATAACCAAGTAGCCATTTGGATTTGGAATTGAATTTAAAATTAGCATCGTTTTATTATGTGGGTGTAATGCATCGCCTTTGAGGTGTCCATACAGGAAGATTGCTTCATATTTTATCCTACTCACAGTACACAGAAATGACATTAATTCAGGCATCCATGGCAACTCCCCTACTCCTAAACGGAGGAGTTTCATTCAGGCCACTGATCCCATTTCTGCACACTCATCCACTTCCTGCATGCAAATCAATACGCAATTTCAAAACAAATACAAATATAAAGATTAGAACAAGCTCAAGCATTCTGGTCGTGAGGGGAGCCAGCCAAGTCGACGCAGCCCAGCCTTCCACTTCTGACAAACAAATTGTGCCGGATTCAGACTTATCCATTACTAAGGTAATCGCAAAGTTGATTACAGTCATATTTCTGAGCATTATGTGTGTTAGATTGAATGGTTGAGGCACTTGGGGTTTAACGGATATTGTGAAAGTTGAAACTCGAATAGCTTGACTAAATTCTACAGAATTTAGTGCTTCAGTAATGTACTGGATCCTACTTTTATCAATTTTATTAAAAACAACAGCTTTTAGGGACACTTCAGAGCAGAACATAGAAATCTCTTAACTGAAAAAATTTATTCATTTTGCTCAGCGTTGGATCAAGATTCTGTCAGCGTTAAAACACATTCTGGATTCACTACATTCTATAAATTTAGTGCTCTCCTAAACTCACTCCCAATATATTTCAACATTTTTTTTTTGAATTCTTTTATTTGTTTCTTATATCTATTTTAAGCTTGATTGGTCTTACTGTCAATTGGGCCTTAGTTATGTTGAATTCCATGCAGAAGTTAGTGGAAAACAGGGATCAAATCAGTAAATTATCACCCATACAAAGTAACGGTACTTAAACAGCTCAGTCCAATTAATCTAGTAGTTACCAAGTGTTAGAGGAGCCGCTGCACATTCACAGAAATATTAGAGTTAGTCATTCACAGAAATATTAGAGTTAGTGAGTTAGAATAGTTAGTCATTCACATTCATGAGTGATGTCAATTTTATGATGCTTTTTCATGCTTGTTTGAGTGTGTAGTTTTTGCCTTTAGGTAATGTATTGAGGAATGGGCAAGATGATGGATTAATTTTCCACGTAATCTCATATGCCATATGGCATGCGTGATGTCAATTTTATCATGCTTTTTCGTGCTTGTTTGAGTGTATACTTTTTGCCTTTGGAAATGTATCGAGGAATGAGCAAGACGATGGATTGATTTTCCACGTTATCTCATATACCATATGGCATGCGTGATGTCAATTTTATGACGCTTTTTCATACTTGTTCGAGTGTGTAGTTTTAAGTTTTTACCTTTGGAAAATGTATTGAGGAATGAGCAAGATGATGGAATGAATGATGAAGTTATTAAGCGGACCCTTTTGAGCTGAACGAGAGGAGTTTGTGAGTCCGAGAGATTTTATCATTCACACCAAGTCGTGGATCATTAGTACTATTCCATGGCATTACATGCACTGAGAGTGTAGCATGGTTGGTGCCTGATGGCATACTAGAGGTTCGATTAACCTTAGACATGCTGTCACCTCAACAATGGAACCCACGCATAGGTAAGACAAGATGTGAGGCACACATTATGCAACTCTGAATAACGACCTGCCGCAGAGAGTTCTACATCGATTTAGGTGAGGATTTTTGAGCAATCTGTGCAAGATATTCAAAGGTCGTATTGCTTCACACAAAACAGCACCTACTATTCATTGAAATTTGATCATATTTTAGATTTTGAATAATAAATAATAATAACAATATCTAATTTAAGGTCACAGCCTAGCCTGACACCAAATTAACATATGAGATTTCTTTGTTTGTGGGACAACAGAAGCCCTTGGTGCAGAGGCTTATCTGCTTAGTCCAAGGAGGTGTTCATACACTGCACCCATCCAGATTCAAATCTATCACCTTCAAGAAGGAGAACATGTCCTTAACAGTTAGATCCAGTCAGACCCAGTCAATAGATATTGTTTGATATAGCAGATTGTCTTAATGCCCTCTATGATATTGATTGGACCCAGAGAAACCAAGTGCATTCTACATCCAAGTATGAAGGAGAGTCCATGCCTAAAGTTCATGTGACACATGGCATAGGTTGACTCAATATAACACTTTTAAAACAATAAAGAAATAGCATCTTAGTATAGATTACATGTGTAATATCTGTACATATCAATCAAAATATAAAAATAAAAATCTATAATGTAAAAAAAAGAAAAAAAATGAAAAACATTAATACACAACGTATATATATAAAACAGCCCGGTAATATTTAAATAAAATAATATAAAAATAAAAATCTATAATTTAAAAAAAATGAAAAGCATTAATTTATATATATATATATATATATACACACCCACATGCACACCAACATAGATCTATTTTAACTTGGGATCTTTTTGTTGGTGTTTACATGATTCTCAGATGTGATAGTTATTGCCTTATGATTAATAACAAGATTCACTTTATACATCACTTATCATAGAATAACTATACACTGAAAATCTCAACTATAACAATGCAACGGAAATAACAAGATCTAGAAATATTAACCATGCACAATGGACACAAGAACACAAGAGTTTATCATGGGAAGCCCAAACTTGGGAGAAAACCCAACAACCTTCCTCTAAAAGAATTCAGTCCAAGATATTACTAGCGCATCACCATCAATAGCCAAAATACCATACAGAGAAGATCCTCCCCAAGGTTAGGATCACCAAGACCTAGCACTTCAATAAGATGACCAAGAATAACCAAGAAAAAGCTTCTCCAAGTGTGGCGCACCATCCAAGATACTAAAAAACCAGAAATAAGTACCAAAAACTGCAGCTGCAACTGCCTTGTGCGCACTGCAGAAGGAGTTGTCTGACTGTCAAAATGAAATGAGTCAGTCTTGTATTTATACTGATCTGGGTGCGAGTCTGGGCTGACTTCTTATTTATGGGTCTTCAATTTTATTATTATTTTTCCTATGGGGCCGACTTCTCTTCCTGGGTCTTCAAATTCTTCCTGGGACTTCTGTAATGGTTTAGATGGGTCTTCTTGTACTTTGTTGTGGAGAATCACTGCCTGAAGTTGCAAATCTCAAATGCTTTTAAGCACCGAGAGATTTGCATCTCAATTTCTTTTTGATCCCTTAGTATTAAAATGGATCTACGCTTGTAAAATGCACACAAATAGTAATGTTGATCTACATTTATATAATATTGTGGATAACAAAGTACTTTCTAAAAGAAAACATTGCATGCTTCCTCAAGATATTTTAAGCATCGAGAGATCTGCATCTCAATTTCTTTTTGATCCCTCTCGATGTTAAAATGGATCTACACTCGTAAAATGTACACAAATAGTAATGTTGATCTAGACGCAGAGACAGTTGGCATTCAAGTGGCAGGAGAAAATCCCATATTAAGGAGTCAAGAAAGGGTTAATTTTTCTCTTATGGCCAAAGTTCAGAAGAACAATGAAATGATCTATCACAGTGAAACCCACCCCTGGCCAACTTGTGATCTAGGTGGGTTTGAATTTTGGACCATCAGTGATATTTGTTCTCGTTGGGGTGGGGGTTGGGTCTGGGGGACAATATGGGCTTGCCCCCTACTACTTCGGCCAGTGAATAGGTTCTTGGTGGTCGGTTAAGAGTGGACCAACCTGTTGCTCCTCAACCTTGCCTCCCCTACCCACCCCTGGCCAACTTGTGATTTAGGTGGGTTTGAATTTTGGACCATCGGTGATATTTGTTCTCGTTGGGGTGGGGGTCGGGTCTGGGGTACAATATGGGCTTTCCCCATACTACTTCAGCGATTGAATAGGTTCTTGACAGTCGGTTAAGAGTGGACCAACCTGTTCCTCCTCAACCTTGCCTCCACTACCCCACCCAAGCATAACAACCAGTCCACCACACCATTTAGATGATACTTAGGATAATAAAGAACTTTTTGAAAGAAAACATTGCATGCTTCCTTGGAATTTTTCCAACTAGGAAGGTTGGCAAAAGTGGTTCGATCTTAGCATCCTAAGGGTGGGAAAAATTCTAAGAAATGGGCATCATCCATGGCTATATGAAAGCCTCAAGTTGAAGGTAAGGAACAACCCAACCAAAGGGAAGAAGGGTTCAAGAGGCGAGCAACCCTGGTAGTACAAGTGTTTTTAAAGTAGTATGAAACCAAGGTTCAAGAAGTGATGACTAAAATGATGCATGGTACATGCATTTATTGTGGAAAGCGAAGACATGTTCCTTGGGATTGTAGAACAAGGGGACTTGTTTAAGAAGAATTATTTTGTAATGTCCCCATTTTTGGATTTCCTTACTCTGCAATTGTAGATGACCTTATGGGTTTATGTCAGCCTGACTAGAGGGGTAATTTGAGGTTAACAGTGAGTTCAAGCGGTTTGGAGGAGTTATATGATGCTTTCAAAGGGTCTGCCATCATCAAAGGTCTCAAAAAGGCACTCATGATTACGTTAGGATTAGCAGTTGTAGTATTAACACTTGGTTGATTATTATGTTGAAACAAGAATTGGATATCAGTGAGTGCCTCTTCCCCAAGAATTTCAAGTAGCCTACGAGGAGCAAGGCGATTTAATCTCCTCCTATAAACCTTTTCAGGTTCAGGAAAAGAGTAAGTCACTCCTTGTGAGGTGCTCCTAGTAGTATACTTCAAAGATTTTTCCAATGGAGTCGCCACTTGGAGAGTAAGCAAACAAAGAAAAATCAATCCAAGTTAAAAAAATTTAGGGACTAAATTTATTACTTAGTTTTTAAAGAATAAATTAGTTATGTCGTTTAAACCAAGGATAAAAGACTTATCCTCGACAACGACGCCAAAGATGTTGTTGTCCTTACACACCTTGCAAACGTGGAGTAAGTCCAATCCACTTAGTGTGTCCTTGGAGGCACAATGCCTAAGTTCAAGGCCACTGTCACCTCGACTTTAACTTCTTCCGTCTAGGCTTACTCTTAGGGAAGCCAAGGGGGGTAGACCCTAGTTACTATGTGAGTTATTAGATGTGTTCTAGGAGTTAATTTTAATTGGTTAAAGTTTGGGGGAAACTAGCCTATATGAGAGGCAAACAATGCAAAGTGCAAATTTCAATGAAATGTAGCCCTTTCCCTAAGACAACTAAGACTAGTGCCTAAGGTTGGGCAAGGGGTCAACTAAAGTTACAAGAGATTAGAGGGAAAACTATACAAAACTCTACAACTAGATACAAAAGAATAAGGAAACTATCTACACAAGTTAGAAAACAAAGAATATACTAAAGATACAACAATATACAACTATGAACAAAGAAAGGAAACAAGCACTAACTAGATCTAACTTGAAGCTAACTTGAATTAACTTGACTTAATTGTGCAGGGAAGGAGAAGATGATTCAAGAAAAGATCACCACAACACAACAAAACCAACAAACCCAAACAGTGAAGTGCCTCCACAAGATGCACAACTTCAAGGGGTTGTTTCAATGGCTTCAACACAACTACAAACCCAAACAGTGAAGTGCCTCCACAAGATGCGCAACTTCAAGGGGTTGTTTCAATGGCTTCAACACAACTACAAACCCAAACAGTGAAGTGCCTCTACAAGATGCGCAACTTCAAGGGGTTAATTAAAGATAAATGCAAGATCAAACAAAGGGCCTCCAAGGGCAAGTGCACAACTTCAAGTGGACAAAGATAAAGCAAGTAAAGCCTCCAAGGGAAAAAAGATGCACAACTTCCAAGTTCACTTAGTTAATTATCCACAAATGCTCAACAAAATAGCATGAAAAATAACTTGAAGTGAAATGTTTGCTGAAATTATAGAGCATGAACCATAGAATAGATTATGAAATTAGCCCAAGGTTAAGGTGGATAAATTTTAGGATTAATTAGGTTGGTTAAGTGAAAGTGAATCCTAAAACTATGTGACTTCCCTAAAACTATCCCCGCTTATACTAAAAGGACTATTGGGTGCTCAATAAGTAAGGCAAACAAGGCCTTACCCTATCTCCACAGGTCAATCTGAGGAACAAAAGTACTCAAACAAGGGGGACACCTAGTGTCGTGAGACCATCCCTGATATAGCACCCCAAGTTCTTTCATCAAGTCCCTTTTTTGATAGCAAAGTTGGGACAGTAGCAGGTGCTCTAAGTAAACTAGTTTATTGAACCCCTAAAGATCTAAGGATAAATTGAACCTTAAAATTGATTAAGTTAAGATAAGTTGAGTGCTTGAAAGTAAAAGTGCTTGCAAGTGAAATAAAAGTACTTGAAAGTAAATAGAATGAAAGAAAAGTACTTGACAATAACTTGCAACAACTTGAAAGTAAGATTAGATTGCTTTGAAGGAAAGTAAAATGCTTGAAAATAAAAGTGCTTGCAAGTAAAGGAAAGTAAATTGCTTGAACTTGAAAGAAAAGAAAGAATAGACAAGTAAATTATTATGCCTCCATGGGCTTAAGAAAATATTAGGTGATTAGCTTCTAAGTTCTAAAGATTGACCATAAACCATAAACAATAGAAGCAAGATAACATCAACTATTTACCTAGACATACATTATAGCATGGTTGGCTTGGCCAAACACTATGCTAGGTGTAGGCAAACAAATAAAGAATGAAACAATAACTTGAAGCAAACTAAACTACTTCCAACCACAACGAGTGCACAAGGTGGAGGGAAAAGCCTATCGGTTTTGTGCACAAGTGGGTGAAAATAAATAATTTGTAATAAAATAACTTGGAAATGGAAAGGATCTTAGCCACACAACCTTGTCTTAAGGACAAGTGGGGCAAACAAGAAAGTAAAACTAATGTTGAAAATAAACTCTACAATCTAGCCATATAATTTAGCATGGTTGGCATGGCCAAAATCTATGCTAGGTGTAGGCAAACTAAAGAAAAAAAATTGCAAAAATTACAAGACTTTAGAGAAATGCAAGCCCTAGAGACTCTCTTGGGCTTGCTTACAATGAAAATAAGAGTAGAAGAAGAAGGGTAATGTTTACCCCAACTTGGGAGGTTGATCATTGACTTGTAGATGCCCCAAATGGGTTGTAAATCCCTCTTTTGTCACCAACCTGCAAAAAAGTGACACAAACTCAAAAAATGCTGCAAAAAGTGACACAAACTCAAAAAATTTATGTTAGTTATAACAAAAAGTTTCTGCAGAAAAAATCAGCATATAAAAATGATTTAAATGATCTATTCTATGTGTTAGAATACTCAAAAAATCAATGGAAAAGAACAAAAATAGAATGCAGAAAATTTAGAGGGTGAAAATAGATGAGGAAGACAAGTTTCCGAATCTGAAACAAGCCTCTCCAGTCCTTGAAATGCCCAACAAATATTTGTGAACAAACTACAAGATAGAGCAAAGCGGTGAGTAGATCTAAAAGAAAACACAAAATACTTTGTAAACCTATAAACTACTCACTTAGATCTAAAACAATACTATTGCAAATCTACCCACGCAAAATACTTTGTTTGGGATTTGTACTCTAGACTTGAAAAAATGCATACACAAAAAGAAACCAAACAATGTCACCTCCAATAATTTGATGCACCAAGAATACTCTTAACATACCATTTGCCTCCAAAGGTTTCTTTTATTGATGGTAGAAGGTTGTTGCAAATACTTGCAACAAGCTTCTCTCCAAAAATCTAGAGCAAGAATGAGAAAGAGAAGAGAATGGGAGAGATGGGAGAAATTTGAGCATAGTAACAGTAGGCAAAGAATAGATGAGAAATGAGGAGGGGAGGGCCTTCATTTATACTTGGGAAGTGTTGACCGCCTATTCAACTAGGGGATCAACTCCATGTACCATGAAGATATGCATCATCAGATGCTACCAAGTTAGAGACTATTTGGTTCTACACGGCAATTTTGGCCTCCAACACATATTTTTGTAATTGGAATTTCCGCTCCCCTATGTGGGATAATAATGTAATAGGTCTGCATGGATCATAGTTAGGTCAGTTACCTTAGGATTTCTTCATTAGAAGAGTTCCTTTCATTGAGTGTTTTTTTCCTCAGGTTATTAATTTGGCCTAACCAGCCTCATTAATTTCCCTTGAGTTTGTCACTCCCACAAATAATTCCTCCAAAGTGGGATTCATCCTCTGGTGGCTAGTGTTTAGGAATGATGTAAATGACCATGTAAGACATCTCAAAAGTTTCGCGGAATTTCGTCGAGTCTAGATAGGTTTTTTTTAATTAATTAAAATTGCCTAAGGTGGGTAATTTAATTAATTAATTTTTGATAAATATTGTAAAAACTAGGTGCTTGGGATTTTCCTAGGGGTATTTGTGCTCAAAAGAAATGGAATGAGACCCCCTATACCCTTGGGCCAAGTTTCAACTTAGTTGAACAACTTTTGCTAGGTGTTTGTAAATAGGGAGTCTTAGTTAGTCAAAACAACAATTTTAATTGCTAAGTCATGACATAGAAAAAATGTCATTTTTGTAATTTTTGAGCAAATGGATGAAAGTAAAGGTGAAAAATGATGAGAAAGACATTTCCTAACCTACCCAACCCATCTCCTAACCTTTTTACACCCCCTAGACTCACCTCTCACTCAAACCCTCATGCCCCTAGGGGGGTTTGCACCCCCTCTCCATGCAAAAACGTTACAACTTGAAAATATTTAAGTTGTGGGACCCTCCCTCATGAGGTGCGCCCTTCCTAGCCTCCCACGTCACCTTTGGAGTGTGTCCCACCCACTCCACCTCACCTACACCTCACCAACCCATGTCCAAACCCTAAAGTTGTGCCCTCCCTCCTTGAGATCTCTTCCTTAGCTTGGGTTTTGACACTTGGAAATGATCCAAGAGAGGTCACTTTGTCTTTCAAGGTATAAATAAAACCCCTCCCTCACTCTTTTCCTCACCATTCTCTTGAGTATTATTATGCTACCATTTTCTTGCCCCATCTCTCTCTCTCATTGTTCATCTTGCTTCCATTCCATTTTGCTCTTGGAGAGCTTGGAGCAATTAGTTGCTACAACCTCTCCCTTTTTCAATAAGAAAGGCTTTGGAGGATCTTGGAGTACAAGATTGTGTCTTGGTGTTCCATGCATATGAGGTGATTTGTTCCTTTGGATATTTTTGTGGAATCTTGAGTAGTTTGCTTGGGTAAATTAGTTTCCTTAGCTAGGTTTAGCAATAATGTAGTTGTTGGCCTAAATGTGTTGTATTGCTAATGATATAAACTTTGTTGTGTTGTTGGTTGATGCAACCCATTATCTACTCTTGCCTCACATTTTGTTCAAAGTTTGCAGGTTATTTCAAGAGCTTTGTTGGGATAGATTTAAACAAGAATCTACCCTCATACCTTACTAAAACTTCAGTCTTTCCTCTTCTATTTTCTGTTATATACATACTTCAGATTTTGGTTGCTAACACTCTTAGATAGGTCAATACATTCATATAATTTTCTGACATTTGTATGCAGAAAATTTCAGTTGCAAAACAAAAAATTTCTTAACCTTTTTCAGTGTGTTGCAGCATTTCCAGCAAGCAATAGTTTGCTGGTTTTTTGCAGGTTCTCGCCAGGTCAAGGGGTTATGCTACTCATTTTCAGTCACAACACACTCCAAAGAACCCCCTTTTGATAGGGTAACAACCCTCCATCTTTTATCTATCATTCTAAACATTGTAAGCAAGCCCAAAGGGGGTCCCCAAGTGGCTTGCCTTCTCTTTTATTTTTTGTTATTGTAGTCATTGTTAGTGCCTACATCTTGGTGTAAGTTTGGCAAAGCCAACACCCAAAATCGTAAGGCTGGGGTGTAAATTTAACTTTCTGCATTCTCTATTTTTTTGCCCCACTTGTCATTAGGACAAGGTTGTGTGGCTAGGATTGCTTTAGTTTAGTTGTTTTATTTTCAACCCCCTTTGGCACAAAATAGGAACGCTTGCCTCCACCTTGTGCCATTGAGAGTGGTTTGTATTTCTTGCTTTCCATTTCAAGTTTTACTTCTTTTGCCTACACCTTGGATGAGAAGTTGGCAAAGCCAACCCCCAATATAGTATGGCTAGCTTAGTTGTGTATGTTTGATATGCTCATGCTCATGGTTTAAAATTATCTAGTATTAGGTCTCACACATAACTAAATGCTAGTTTAAGCCCATGGAGGCATAGGATTTAATCTTGTGCATTGATATTTCTTTACTTGCATTATCTTGGTTCTTAAGCATCTATCTTTCAAGTTTGCAAACAAATATGGATATGTAAATGGTATAAAACAATCTCTTTCATTTCGATATTTCTTTCAAGTTCTTTATATGCCTTACATGCAATAATCTAATGATCTAGAACTTCATTTCTCATTGTTTTAATATTTCAGTTTTGGCCATTTTTGGCACTTTTTGGGCAAGTAAAACTCACTTTAACACACCTAATCACCTAAAAACACTTAGTCCATAGGCCTAATAACCAACTAGACTTAATAGAGCACCTCTATTGACCCAACTTTGCCATTTAAACAAGGATTAGAAGAAGCAACGGAAGGTGATAGGCCGAGGACGGTCTCGTGGTGCTCAACATCCTTTCCGGGAGTATTCTCTTCCATTGGGCTGACCTGTGGAGCTAGGGTAGGCCTTGTTGCCATACTTCTTGAGAACCCAACAGTTACTTGGTAAAAGCAGGGGGAGTATTGGGTTGACACTTAGATAGGAGTCACCCTTCACATAATAACTCTTAATCTACTCCTTAATCCACTCTACAACTTTGGGCATCAACTTGGTAAATCACTTTTGGTTGACACTTAACTAACCTTGCAAGCAACTTTCATTTCACACTTACTTTTGATGCAAGTTTAATTTATGTGTTGTGGATTAACATCTAAGTAGTCATAGTTGTGCTTGTGGATACTTTCCCTTTAAGCTTTTCTTTTTCAGTTAATTGGTGTTTATATCTTGGGTTTGGTCCCTCAAGAAGTTGTGCATCCTTTGGAGGCACTCTCTTGTTGGATCTTGTGTAATCTTGTTTGCCATTGAAAGCAGTCACAATAGAGTAGTGCATCCCTTTGGGAGACATTCTATTGTTGAGCATGCTAGGCTTGATGTGTTGGTGAGTGTTCCCTTTGAGTATTTTTAATTTCCTGCACATACAAACAATTCAGTTAATGTCTTTGTAAATCATTGTATCTTGCTTTGTATCATCTATTAATATTGTATTTAGTTGTAACTTTTTTGTATCTAATCTTGTTGTAAAGTAGCTTGTTTATTTGTAATATTGTGTAATCATTGTAATCAAACTCCCTCAAACTTTAGTTGACCTCTTGCCCAATCTTAGCCACTAGTCTTAGTTGTCCCAGGAAAAGGCTTGCTTCTCATCCTATATTATTGCACATTGCATTGTTGCCTTTGCATCATAGGCTAGACTTTCCCCCAACCTTTAAACTAGTTAAAAACAACTCCTAGAACTTAACGTTAATCTCATCTAGAAACTAGGGTCTACCCCCCTTGGCTTCCCTAGGAGTAAGTCTAGACGGAAGAGGTTCAAGTCAAAGTGACAGCGTGGTCTTTGAACCTAGGCATTGTGCCTCCAAGGACACACTAAGTGAGCAGGAATTAGCTCATGTTTGCAAGTGTGTATAAGGACGGCAACAGGAAGCAAGAGCTACCCCTCTTGGATGCTTTCCAAGTGTCAATCCTCAAGCAACATTGAGCATCTCAAGTAGGGGGGCACACTTTCTAGGGTTTGAGAGGTTTTAGGATTTTGGTAATTGAGTGGAGTGTGAGTTGGCACCCATTAGACAAGTCAAACATGGTACTGACTCACTAGGGGGGCGCACTTAGAGAAAAAGGAGGCCCCACACTTTAATCTTTTTATTTTCCATGGTTTCTTCCTCAAGGGGGGCGCAACTTCCCTAGGGGGGATGACTTTATGAAGTGATGGCTCAGTGGAAGGGGTGAAATAAGGTTAGGAAAGGGTTTGGGTAACTTAGGAATGGGTTTAGACATCATCTCCCACCTTTTCTCTAACCATTTTGCTCATTTTACAATTATTTGACAATTTTGACTTTGTCAAATCAAGCAATTAAATTGTTGTTTTAGACTGACTTGGACTCCTCATGGACAAACACCTAGCAAAACTTGTCCAATTGAGCTGAAACTTGGTCCAAGGGTGTACGGGGTCTCATTTCATTTCTTTTGAGCACAAATACCCCTATCAAAATCCCAAGGACTTAGTTTTTACATTTTTTACATCAAAATATATTAAAATTATCATTAACTAGGTAATTTTAAAAAATAAAAAATAAAATACTTTATACAAACTGGTCAACAAGCCACACAGGGTCAAACACTACACGTCACTACACGTCCACCACAATCCACGGGATCCAGACACGAACACCCCAGGGCAACTCCAGACAGGTGCAACAGTATAACCAGGCTTAGCAGGGACGAGACACTTCTGTTTTCTCAATTTGGCAACACGGAATAGACTCACATGTTGCTGCAGCTAGTAGATCACGTTTGGCTTGGACTATCTCTTGGTTAGGGTTTGGACTATCTGATCAGCTCTTGTTGATGCGCTATCCTTGGGGAAAGGTGCGCTACCCTTTGTTTGGCTATCTAGCCTAGGGTTTGCTTCCGGAATGATTCTCTGTCAAAGTTAAGGTGCTCGGAGGGTGGCTTCGGCCTATGGTTGGGTGACAATAGTATTGTCAATGGTAAAACGAGCACATCCATTATATTCTAACAGGCACATCCATCCAATCATTCCGGAAGCAAACCCTAGGCTACATAGCCAAACAAAGGGTAGCGCACCTTTCCCCAAGGATAGCGCATCAACAAGAGCTGATCAGATAGTCCAAACCCTAACCAAAAGATAGTCCAAGCCAAACGTGATCTGGTAGTTGCAATGGCAGCTCTCCTCAAACCTGCGCACAAGACTGGGCACTGCAGTGCGCACAAGTTGTTGCTCTGCAATTCTGAGACTGCCTTCCAGAATGAGAACTGGCCTCCTGTATTTATACTAATTCTGGCTAACTACCTGGGCCGACTTCTCATTCTGGGTATTTGTCTGTTCAGTAAATATTAATTCTTCTGAACGACTTCTTCTCTTGGAGGCTAAACACCTAATATAAATTATCCTCTTGAGCCGACATGTCTACTAGGGTTATTAGCCAACTCATTAGGGTTTCTTCTTGCTTTTCAGAGTATTCTATTCTCGTCAGGTTTACACGTGGAGGTAAATACCTCCCGCAGCTACCATAATATCAACACTCCCTCCTAGCTAAGGAGGTATTACAGGTAATAGTCTTGAGCACGAACATACCATTCACCCGGTAGCATCAACATAGACTATCTCATGACTAGATCATGAGCACCATCATCATCATCAGTATCATCAGTCGTATCATCTCTCGAGAGTCGAAACCATACTCCATCTGAGTAATTAGACATGATGTTGGATAAGTCACTCACACCACAGAGTGATACAAGAGCCATTCTTGTAATCTGGACATATGTCCTAGAAGAGTAAATGTTCTGAACCATTTTCCGTTTGGGAAATCTCTGTTCTTTGATCATCCATCTAGCTAATAATCATTTCCAGTACTGTTGATAGTCTTCAAGGCAATCAGAGTAAAATAGAACACAACTGTGTCTATCCATAGTAGTACATAACTACAATCCAGTGGTACACTACCACGCCAAGTAACACACAAGTACTTGATCAAACAGTGGAACACATCCACCACAG
This sequence comes from Picea mariana, assembly GCA_032191745.1. NCBI lineage: Eukaryota > Viridiplantae > Streptophyta > Pinopsida > Pinales > Pinaceae > Picea > Picea mariana. Next base: position 111,123 of record JASDQU010735148.1, read on the forward strand.
TAGTATATATCTACTATCATACAATCTTCATAACAAGTCCATGGGGGCCTAGATAACCTGCATGAAGGCTGCCTCTGGTTCCATGGGGGCCTTACCACTGCCCTCTGGTCGCTCATATCTGTCTCCTAGCATCCTCTCTGCCTCGCACTCAGCCTCATGCTCTACTCTTCTCTTTGCTTCTCTATGTGCCTCTTCCTCTCCCTCTGAGCTAGGAGGGAAAGGAGGAAAGTCAGGCCTAGGCCTTCTTTCCTTGCGCCTATTGTAAGTGGCATATTCATCACCTACGTGCTCACGGCCATCTGGGTCTTCTGCTACACTCATCGTCTTTAGTCACAAGTTGGCAGGACTAAAGCTCTGATACCACTAAAATATCCCTGATCCAATTGATCTGGGTATCTACTGTTGATCTAGTATTCGGTCTCACAGATCTAATACTCTGGGGGTTTCTGGATGCGTTTTATCTTCAGACCTGATACTCTGGGATTTCTTGATGTGTTTTAGTTATGTGCTTGAGATGTTTTGTGATTGTCGCATGTGCATGTTATACATTATGGTTTAAACAATATATATATGATGCATGCGGAAATAAGGAACAACAACCGCCCAATAATATGTATTATGAGATTTAAGCAGGGAAATACAATGAAATACTGGAAATATAGAAAATAGTCATCAGTTAGATCTCATGGATCATCATTGGAATATAAGCAAATAACATAAAATACCCGTGACCAGAAGATGAAGGCAGATCTGATGCATGCACGGATACATTAGCAAAATCGATAGTTTCGGCAAAGCACGGTAACTGCTACAAACTGGAAAACTCGTCTGGAAGGTTGTAACCGTCAGAATGAGCTGGGAATTGTCTCTACAGAAGCGCCCTGGCCTCTAGACCAATCCCAGTGACTGTCAGATGGAAGATCTGTCCTCTGAGGCTCCAGATCTCACCCCCTGGGGGTCTGTGCACCTCCTGGAGTCTCTGAGTGCACACAAATGATTTCCCCAACAGAATCGGCTACTATATGACTCAAAATGATTGCCCTGGCTAATGTTGAATTGGGTTGGAGGGGTTTCCTCGAGTCTGATCTGATACTCCGTCTATAACCCCAACTGTCCTAACACAAGAGTTGCGCCTTGGATGGATGAATGTTGCCCCCGGAAATATTACACTGTCAGAATCTGATGGGAGGTGGCTCAATCTATGCGCCCTGGCTAGATCTCAACTGGGTCGGAAGGGATCTACAATACGAGCTCAGATCTTGTGCAGCTACACAAACCCTCCCTCTGACTTGCGCCCTCACTAACTGAGTTGTGCAACACTGCAAACTGGATACTCCTGAATCGCACAATGAAATACCTGGCTAGTATCTCCGATGGGCTAGGGTGTGTCTCTCAACACCAAAACCAATCAATGGTGGTGGTTTCCTCCAGAAATCCACAAAACAGTAGAAGTCGAATCTCCTCCTCTGGGAACTCTCTCAACATCAAATCATAACATAGCATTAGGTCGAATTCCTCCCTTTATACTCTTCCCGATCTAATTCACCATTGACCTCACTTAAGCTAAGCACTTTTCCTCCTATGTTGAGTAATTAATTAATTAAGTCCCCCCTTAACACCTTTTCGTTCTATTTCTCTGTTGACTTAGGCTTAACTGACTTTTCCTATGTTTTTTTGGCTTAATTCATCGTTTAACCATCAATTCTCACTTATTTCTCCTCTCATTCCCTGTTTGTGCCTGACTATATAGTTTACGGGAACAAATAGACTACTAAGTCACTCCCTGCTGGCCTACTCTTGGGAACGGGGACATCACAACTATCAGGTGCATATCTTCATGGTGTTGATGAATGCAGCTATGTGAGACATTCTCCAGCTTACAAACCTGTGAGGTGTGGATCATTGCAGCTATGTGAGTCTTTCTCTCAGCTTACAAACCTGAGAGAAAGCCCCTAAGAAGGGTACGTGGTTCCTGCCTGAGACAGAGCTAGGAACATAGAGATGACCTCCTCCATTCAGAGAGTTGAGAAGAACTCCGGATGGTTATCCAATGGGAAAGGCGATCTATTGAGTTAGACGTGCCTGTGGCTGAGCACAAGGTGAACGTGTGAAATCCCAAAGTGCTGGGTGCATTGTCATGTGAACAGAAATGAAGATGATGTATTAGCCTCCTCTGAGCAGCAGAGTTGACGAGAAGACTCTAGATGATTCTCCCATGTGAGGCAGTGAGAAAGTAGATATGTAGAGTGGACATGCCTGTGGACGAGCACAGGTGAACGTGAAGATATGGTTCTTCTGTGTAATGCAGTGAACCAGAGATATGACATCCCTATGGATGTGCCCCTAGTGGATGAGCACTAGTGGGTGTATCAGATCCTTTGCTATATATTGTTCAAGAGTCAGTCCTGCCTGTAACCCTAATTGTAATGTAAAGGGTACAAGTCGACCCTACCTCAATGTGATTAATATTAAATGTAAAAGATAATTAATCTGGATAATATTAATTATAATAATAATTATAATTATAATATGACTTAGAGAGGTCGGCCCTGTTGAGCCAATAGACACTTCAGTTGATAGGACAAGTCTAATATAAGTAAAGGGAAATTCCCCATTGTGGAATTATATCTTTCTTGTGAGTTTGGAAATTTCAACAGGTACACTTCTTTGAGAAAAGGTGCGCACCTCTTTTAGGCGCTAGAGTTCTAGGGTTTGAGCACCCTCTTGTGTGCTAGGTCTTTCTTGGTGGTGAAGGTCTTTCTCTTGAAGAATATAGGAAAGGATTTGGTTGGGTTTTCTTCCCTTGTTGAGATGGGTTTCCCATAATACATTTTGTGTTCTTGTGATCTTGGTTGCTGCAACATTTATGGTTATGGTTAAATGATAAAATGAAATGAACTTCATGCTTAACCTAATGCATTGAAAAATCAACATGGTATCAGAGCATAGGTCTTGAAGAACCCATTGCACAAGCTACAAGCTTTTACCAGTCATCTCTCCTCTTCTACAGAACCGTACGACCCTCCTAGGGTTTCCAGAAAATTCCGTACGACCTCCTTTTCAGTGAGGATTCATCCCTTAATACTTGGACGCCGGGGCCACTTTTGGCATAGAAGAGTACGACCTCTTCCAACGCATCTCTAGAAGCTCTCAAAACGAAATTCTGAGAAATTTTGATTTTTGGACCTAAGATTTCTAGGGTGTCGAAAATTCCTGCTGAATATTAATTATGGTTTTCTGAAGAAACGTTTTCTTGAATCAACAAGCATCTCTATGATACTACCAGATTGATCATTGGCAGTCATAAGTGCAAAATAATCCAAGGTTTCTAATACAACCTAATCATTAGGTTTTCAAAATCCATTCGGCAAGTATTCGAAGAAACAAAAAAAAAAATTCAAAGTACGTCCGTATGAGACTTGGCATGATGAAGAATGCCTCCCTAGCTGAGAGGGAGTGTTGATGAATGCAACTATGTGAGACATTCTCTAGCTTACAAACCTGTGAGGTGTGGATCATTGCAGCTATGTGAGTCTTTCTCTCAGCTTACAAACTTGAGAGAAAGCCCCTAAGAAGGGTATGTGGTTCCTGCCTGAGACAGAGCTAGGAACGTAGAGATGACCTCCTCCATTCAGAGAGTTGAGAATAACTCCAGATGATTATCCAGTGGGAAAGGCGATCTGTTGAGTTAGACGTGCCTGTGGCTGAGCACAAGGTGAACGTGTGAAATCCCAAAGTGTTGGGTGCATCGTCATGTGAAAAGAAATGAAGATGATGTATTAGCCTCCTCTAAGCAGCGGAGTTGACGAGAAGACTCCAAATGATTCTCTTGTGTGAGGTAGTGAGAAAGTAGATCTGTAGAGTAGACGTGCTTGTGGACGAGCACAGGTGAACGTGTGAAAATCTGGTTTCCCTGTGTAATGCAGTGAACCAGAGATATGACATCCCTATGGATGTGCCCCTAGTGGATGAGAACTAGTGGGTGTATCAGATCCTTTGCTATATATTGTTCAAGAGTCAGACCTGCTTGTACCCTAATTGTAATGTAAAGGGTACAGGTCGGCCCTACCTCAATGTGATTAATATTAAATGTAAAAGATAATTAATCTAGATAATATTGAGCCAATAGACACTTTAGTTGATAGAAGAAGTCTAATATAAGTAAAGGGAAATTCCCCATTGTGGAATTATATCTTTCTTGTGAGTTTGAAAATTTCAGCAAGTACACTTCTTTGAGAAAAGGTGCGCACCTCTCTTGGGCGCTAGAGTTCTAGGGTTTGAGCATCCTCTTGTGTGCAAGGTCTTTCTTGGTGGTGAAGGTCTTTCTTTTGAAGAATATAGCAAAGGATTTGGCTAGGTTTTCTTCCCTTGTTGAGAAGGGTTTCCCAGGATACATTTTGTGTTCTTGTGCATGGTGCTTCTTCTTGTGATCTTGGTTGCTGCAGCATTTATGGTTAAATGATAAAATGAAATGAACTTCATGCTTAACCTAATGCATTGAAAAATCAACACATGGTACATGGAGTTGACCCCCTAGTCGAAATAGGTGGTCAACGAGTTTCTTATGAGAGACATTCCATTGTCCTCGGGATCCCCGGGCAAGCATCTAGAATGTTAATGATTGGCTTTTATCTTTTTCCAACTACAAGCCTCTGGGCCTTCAACCTCTTCTTCCCATGAAATGAGAGACAACCCCTTCTTGGGTCAGTATACCTGAAAATCCCAAAAGGTAAGGAGATGAGGGGATGAAGTGTGGAGAGTGACAAGTATGGTCGGGAATGGCACGATGACTCGTCAAGAGGACCTCCCAGTAGCAAACCTATCCCAAAGGGTGACCCACTTGCTAAAGCGCAATGTCAACCACCAAAGTAAAACAGGGCAAAGAACATAATGTCCAAGAAAATGTTACATAATCAAAATCAGTAATAGATGCAACAAACTCAAATGCCTCAAATATTCAAATAACACTCACCATAATACCTGGCTTGTACCTCATGGAGCAAGACCCAATGTCTTTCGAAAGCCAACTAATGTGGTGGATACCGTCGTGATGAACCTAGAGTTGTGGTGGTGGAGCAGGTCTCCATCTGTGCAAGTGGACATTGTTGGTCAGGTTGTCTCTCGATACTCCATGTCTGCAACCAGACATCATCTCCTTAGTTATCCCTAGGAGTTGGGGATAACAACTCCCAAAGGAGTTGGTCCAACAACTTGGGTGTATTACCATTGGATCCTATAGTGAGAGTAAGAAGATGAAGGCCTATCTTCTCTCTTCCATGTGATTATGTAGCCCTCAATGGATCGATTGGTTATCTCTCGCAATTATCCTAAGGAACCCATGTCAAGCACAATTAAATATATCCAAGACCAAGAAAAACAAACATTACAGTATATAATCCACAGTGACACAAGAGAAGTGAGTTCTGAAAAACGACATTATGATCTCACAAAGTTTCAACAACCACAAGTAAGAGGAGGGGCTAACCTTATATAGCAAACTTTGTAACGACTAGTTTCTACCTCCCTCATAAAATAGTATTTTCTTGGTTTGCTCATCCACAATTGGTTGGAGGCTAAACCAATATTTGACTTGTCATCCACAAAAGTTGGAGACTAAGTCACTTAGCATGAAAACAATATTTTTTTTTTACATAAAATTTGACCCATAAAATATTCAAGGAGGCAATGTATGGCTCAAATGAGGTTCCAACGTCTCCTTTAGTTGACCAAAACAATACTAACGTTTATTTCTTTAACTCCAAAAGTTATGAGTGTGGCCAATTTAATTAGATTGCAGCAGTTTAATAGGATATGCTCCACGACTACCTTATAGACCCAATCGTTCCACTTAATGGGCCAATTAATTTAATATTCATTGGTTGAGTGGATTTAATTCAATGGAAGTGTGCTAGTGATCCAACATTGACCATCGATCCATCAAATTTGATAATGCCACTAAGATTTGGCCCTGTTACCACCCAAAGTTGCATGTGGATGGACTTGCAGTTGAGTCGCCAAAGATGAACAAGCGATTGTTCAAATTAAGAGTTTAGAAGTCCATCCAGGCCCCATGGTCCCTTGTACATTCTTCAAATTTTCGTATTTCCATAACCCTGCGGGGAATTGTAATAGATGAGCTAGTATGATGAACTTTGTAAAAGGTCTTGGCCACTTAAGACCCACTCTCCAATGCATTTACTCTAGGGTGTTTTTTTTATCTAGCAATTATAAGTTGTTTACAACAGCTTATGATTGTTGGGTTTTTTCACTCATTTCTCCAAAGCTGGAGTATTTGTATTAGTGTTTGGGCCTTAAAGTGATGTTTGAGCCTAGTGTCTAATGTATATTACTATACTAGTCATCAATTTTGAGTCACATGGAAGTACTAAGTTGTCATCAATTTTGAGTCACATGGAAATACGCTAAGTCCCCCTTTAGTTTTTTTTTTAATGTTTTCGGATAATACAAAATTTCCCGCAAAACGGGATATTTTAATTGTAATTGATAAAAAAAATTAAAAAGTGGTACTAGGAGGCATCATATGCCTTAGGGGTATTCATTTTCTGTCTCAGAATACCCACTTTACCCATAGACCACCTTTTGAGAGAAAATAATGGTTATTAATCATTAAAAAATTAATTTCTCTCGAAATTAGCGAAATAAAAGACAATTAAAAGGAAAACCAGGATTCCTTAAAATAAGGAAACATGTCTCCCACATGTTCCTTTTGTCTTAAGTCTTAAAGAGAGTTGTTGGATCTTTCCTAAAATGAGAAATCACTTATCCTTAAGTCGACTTGAGTCTAGCCATTGTTTCCATTTCCACTAAAGCGTTTTTCTATCCCACTCATACGTCCCACTTGCCAGGCAAGTCACATGGGCCAATTCACACACTTTTCTTGAATAAGAAACATCCACCATTTTCTTTCACCACTCAACTTAACTCATCCTTTTTTCTTTTACCACTCACCATCCACCTAAACCCTTCCCATCTTTTTGCTTTCACAACTCGCCATTCACTCAAGGATGACTCGCCTTCTCATTAAGGAAACCCTAACCACTCACTTGGATATTTAATAGAGGCGACCTACCTCTTGTAAGGGAGTTGGAATTTTGCTAAGAGTTCGCTTGTGATACATTGTAATCTATCTATCTTCTATTGGAATAAAAAAGGCTTTGGAGGCTATTGTGGTGTAGAGCTCTCATGTGTGGATTCACGGTGATCAATCGTGTATGAGGTATACTTATATTTAGCTTATTTTGCATTGTAAATTGTTATTATTGGCCTATGTTTGGAGCTATCTCCTTGTAGGATAGGAATAGAAAAGCTAAGCTTGCTTAATATTTCTATTAGTTTATGTATGTTAGATAGTTGTGAGATGTATGTTTATTTAGCTTAATGCCATGCTCTTCATGTCTTTCTAATATATGAAACACCATGCTTTTAACTCTTTTGTTGCAAGATTTTGTCTTCGCATTGCAGGTTTACATCATTTGAAGGATAGGTTGAAGCGAGTGAGCTTCCTCCCATCTTCAAAGAGCTTTGAGAAGATCACTTTCCCTCTGCTTTCCTCTAACGAAGACTCCATTGCCCAAGACATTCCAAGACAACAAGCATTCTTCTCCTCTCCTCATAATTTCTTATAAAATCTTTCTCTTGGTTACCTTTATTGCATGTAATAGTATTTTTTTTGGTATTTCAAAGTCAAATCTAAAGCTAAATAGCTTGCATGCATAAGTAAGATTTGGATCTAGATTATTATTATAAAACAAATTCATTTTTAGCTAGATCTACTTCAAATTTGCTTCCTTTTAACTAGTATTTCAAAGTAAAATCAATAGGTTAGATTAGAAGCTGTGCAATTTCACTGGGTCATTAACTAAATATTTGGCAAGTTGTAAGTGCCATTGCTTTGCTGATTTAATATCAGCAAAGAAAGATCCTAAGAGGGTTAGCTTTTTAGCTTCCCCTCTTTAGTTCATTTTCTGTTGGTTTGCCATAATTTTTACTTTGATTTTTTCCAATTTGTTAGGGGTGTTCCAAAACACCTTGAAAGTGTTTTTGAGCATCTTGTAGGACTAATTGTTTGTTGTTTTCACGCAGAATTAACAGGTACGAGGGGAGATTCTAGTGATTTTTTGAAGATTTAACCTTCCTCAGAAACCCTTGAAGCAGTTGGGCACCTTCTTGCCTTGAAAAGTATAAATGTGCATTCTCACAAAGAAGAAGAGTTGTAATCATTTCAATAAAGTGGCATAGGCTTACACATTGACTTGCTTTGTCTCCATAACATTGACTTGCTTTGTCTCCATAGGGGGACCGGTGTCGGTGTCTTTTCTCTTGCTGTGATTTTTGCTTAAGTTTTTCCGACTCCAAAAAAAGATAAAAAGAACTCACATCACCTAACTTACTGATAAAATAAACCATAATTTGGAGTAGTAGTTTTTTTTCAGTTCTAGCTTAGATCCACCTTGCATGTATTATCCATCTAGAACACTAATGGCTAGAATAGTTCCTTTTTTGTTATATATTGGAAATAAACCAATTGGCTATAAACCCTAGTATGCTCTTCCCATTGTGACTACACAGAGTGGCCATTGGGAATCAGAAAGGGAGTAGTTGACACATGCTAGTTTTAATTAGGAAATCTATCTTATTGTGCTAATGTCTAAGACCTCTACCTTGGGTGGAGTGTGTTAAGTCAGGGGGACACTTTGAGATCGAGGTTCTCTGCCCGTTGGACCTATGGCACACCCGGTCGGCAAGTCTATAAGAACCCAAGATTAGTAGGTAAGGTAGGCCACACAAACACTTTTGCACACAAAGAGTGGGGACCCTGACTTCAATCCCCACTTCACTTTTATCCCAAACTAATATACTGTTCTTCCACAAATAATAAAATACTCAAGATAAAATAAAAGCGACATATTCAAAACATCACATTTACTTTTCCTGCACTGGTCTTTACTTTCATCTATTTGATTGGATTATTTTACTTCAAAGCATTTACTATTCAAATCATCTATATTTGGAGTATGTTATAAATGTGAATGACTCTTTGCATGTATTGACAGGGTGTATCCTTTAATTATATTTGAGTCATATGTTGTTGTTATAAATCTTGTTTCATCATATTAACTCCTAGAAGTTGCTTTTATCATTCTTAGAGTAAAAGCCTTAGATTATTTTCTGAGGGACTACCCCCTTTGGCTTCGCTAGGAGTTGGCCTAGACGGAGAAGTTGAGAGTAGAGGTGGCAGTATCTCAACTTGAAACTTGCCCCCAAGGTTGCACCCGGTGCATTAAGATTTTTTCACGCTAACCCGAGGTGCAAATTAGGCGGAAACATGCCACACGATTTGCTGACTTATCCAACGGCTGAATTTAGTGGTGGCTGGAATTGCTTGGTTCAGGCTACGATCTGATTTGCTGGGCAACGATCTCACTAAAGAAAGGTTCCACGACGTTCTTATTTGTTGGCATCTTAGTTGGAGATGGCAGCTAGTTGCTCGACCCCTTTCCATGTTGGCGGCTCCTTCTATTTTATTAGTGGTGACTCACTTAAATAAATTCGTAGCTTAATAAATCTGCCCCCTCCATCATATAATTTTTCTTTTAATAAAGTGTTGGGTTCAAGACAAAAAGGTGTTGAATATAAAACTCCACATAAGACAATACGACAAAGAGGGGGGCTTTCATAACACCTTTATTCACCGTGCGCCCTCTTTGAATTTCGATGGTATTTGCTTACTAAGTAAAAGGGGCGGACATTTCTCAAATGAAGTTTACTAAACTTTATAATATCCATGTTTGTCTTTTTCCACCTTTTATCATAGACTTAGAATATAACCTTTATATGCTTTTTAAATTGCCCCCTTAACTTGATTTTTCCTAGAAATCTAGAACCACATGAAAATTGTTGTATAGGAAGATTATGAAACATGGGTTTTTTTCGTGGCGAAGTTTGCTTCAGCGTTCACATAACATTAATCTTTGCATGTTGTCGGATAAACCTCTATTCCCAGGTTTCCTTTATAAATGTGTCTGCGAGACCCTCTGGCAACTGATTTTTGCTTACAACTCGACCTTTTTCAAAAATTTTGATGTGGCATGTCAAGTATGCATGAAGACGGTCAATCTGAGCCTATGTTTTCTTTTTGACCCCAGGACCCCGTGCATTGGGATTCATGCACTTCCTCGGAATCCGTGAAATGATGATAACTTTGTGAGGCTGCCATGTTGAGAACAAAAATGATAGTGCACCATGGCCAAGAGATGCCTACAGACTTAATAGAAAAATAACCACGTGGGAAGACATAGGTGTGCATGACATGGACTGGACTAGATCCCACAAACTGCAATCACCCCTACATCAAACTTGTGGCTCCACACAATCATGTGTCCCAATAAATCTGTGCCATGATCTCCAATCCTATTCAGGACGAGAGATAGTGAGACGGGGACATAAAGGGACTAATCATGATCGAACTAAGTCTGGAAGTCCACTACAAAATCATCCACTATGGTTTACATGGCTTTAACTTGCATCCTTGGGCTTACAATGGTATAGCCAAGTGAAAATATATGCTACCTCTTGGAGAGGTAACAAGGCCTAAATAAGGATTTGTCGGTACATGCTTTCCTATGAATCTTTTGTCAAAGCCATGGCTATTTTGCTTCTATCTAATGTTATTGGTCATCATGTTTGTTGGCATAGAAACCATGGTCTACTATGAACTAGCAAACAAGCCTACTTGAGCAATGCAATCTGCTCATGGTCACTTTAATGTTCATCAAGGAGTTTCATGATGATTTTTTCCCTGCCACTCCAAAATGCACAACTTTCTAGCATCAGCATTATCATCTAAATCAAGGTTGTGATGCATTAACTTTGTAGCGGTTTACTATCATAAGCATCGATGTAGGTCATCATATGATATTTGAAATATATTATGAGGAGTCATACATATCTAATAATAATAGTAAACAAAGCTGATAAAAGATTTTTGAATCGCATATGCAACTTGAAGAATGATAGAGCTACTCTCTTAATAGGAATGTTTATTGAAATGCATTGCATATGGGCTTGTGATGAGACATCAAGTTTAGGACTAATAAAAATGAGGTGCTATGAGAAAATACCACTTAGATGAAATAAGACATTTGATTGGAACAATAAATTTTAAAAAGGTTCATTATTTCTCTTATGCATGTGTGTTTTATTGAATATGTTGCTTGAGTGCTTGATGTGTTTTTTGAAGTTATCATTCCTAGTTATTTAAAAGCGGTTTTCTAATTTTACTTCATTGCATGCAGATATCATTTGGTGTCGTTGGATTAGCAGCAGGCACTACATTGCTTTCGTAAGTGTTCCTTGTGTATTTCAATTTGTTTACATGCATGCTATTGTTTTTTATGCTAGAAGGGAAGAGTATATTTTTACTTTGGAAGTTTAATGGCAGGTATGGCTTTGGAGCTTATTTCAATATACTTCCAGGATCAGAGTGGTCTGCATTGATGCTAACTTATGGATTCCCATTAGCAATCATAGGCATGGCTCTCAAGGTATATTTTAGTTATTAAGTAGTTTATGAGTGTATGTCATTGATAATTTCTCATTTTTTACTTTTGTTGTGAAAAACGCAACTTATATTACTTCAAATATGCATTAGATTCACAAAAGATAGACATGTGAGTTAGATAAATATCCTCTTCCTATGAAGGCCAATATGTACTCTTGTTCCCCAAGGGGCAAGGAGCATACATCCTTCCAAAACATATCAATTCTAGCTTTGACATGAATTGCCAAATCATTTTTAAACACTCTCAGATCTCCTGGTTGTAGGTGGTATGTCTCCTTGAAAAGTTGTTGCAAACCTTCTTTTCGAAAGAAGAGAAATAGCTAAAAGTCCTATCGCATGGCAACTTATTCCAACAATCTCTAATCATCCAAGCATCCCTTTGAAGGGGAGCTTTCCAAGCTAAGGGGGCTAGTCATAGTGATTTCTTCTAACCATGCCCAATAGGCCTTAGCAGTAGGACACCTCAAAAATTAAGAAATTCGAGGATCCTAAGGCTGCCCAACAGGTCTGTCTTTGACCTGGTTGGGCACTAAGTTTTAGGCACTTTCAAATATGATTTTACACATTGTTTTAGGACTGTATACTTGCTGTCCAAAAACAGCCAACAGTTCTGATCTTTACCCACTGAAATATGCCTTCTAGGAAATGATTCAATGCTCTTTTATGGCTGCTGTTTTAGATGGTTTAATAGAGAATTTGTTGTCCACAGTTAGCACATATAAAACTCCATAAAACATAGAATAGTCCTCTAGGATCTTTAACAACCTACAAATGAAAATACTAAGCAAATATGACAAATGAACACATGATGTTTTTGGTCAACATGACCCTGGAAAAACCCCCATGGGGAAAACCAGTGAGAGATAGATGTATATATGGAGATCTCAAAATAAGAGCTACAACAAAGAAATGCAACTAAAGAACCTGATACAATAGAAACTCCTCTTAAGATGCTTTGGAGTTCTTTATTTCTTTGTGCTTGCTATCCTTAGAAGCATGCGCCTCTTCCACTTGCCTTGCCTTGCTTTAGCCCTTGCCTTTCCTTTTCCTTGCTTTGATGTAGTTTTGCACCCATTGCCTTGGAGAAAGCACTAAATACTATGGTGTGCCCCTTGCCTTACACTTGGCCTCACTCCTTGGCTTACAACCCACACCAACAAGTACGCCCTGTTTCCGTCCTTATACACACCTATTAACGTGGAGAAGTCTCCAACCCACTTGGTGTGTTCTTGGAGGCAAAAGCCTAAGTCCAAACCCACTGTCACCTCGACTTGGATTTCTTTTGTCTAGGCTCACTCCTAGGGAAGCCAAGGGGGGTAGACCCTACTTAACTAAGTTAAGTTGATTAAGTGTTCTAGGAGTTAATTTTAAATCTTGAGTTAGGGAGACCTAACCTAAATGACAATCAACAATGCAAATGCAAATCTTTAATGACAAGCAAACCCCTTGATTTACAATTTATATTAAGACTAGTGTCTAAAGATGGGTAAATGGAGTCAATAAGATTATACAACAAATATACAATAAAACAAAAGTAAATGGTGCTATGAGATATCAACAATAAATAAAAGAAATTACTTTACACTTTAAATCAATTATGAATATTATCTACAAATTGGAATACAACATGAAATATACATATACAATGAAGTGAACAACTAAATGATTTATACAACTATAAATTAGATAGTAAAATATCTACACAATGGATTAAATAGTGAAAAGAATACTAGCTTTATACAAATATCGCCAAATGAATAAAGAATGCTTATAACAAAAATAGAGGTGCTTTAGTATATGTGAACATCCATAATGAGCGAAAGTGACTTAAAACATGAAATTGCTTGGAAATTAGAATCACTTGAAAAGTAAGTTGCTTGAAGTGTAAATTTGCACAACTTGAAGAAATCGAAATTGCTTTGAAAACTTGAAGTGCGATGTTGTGAAGATTGTGTTGGTTAATTTTAATAAGTTTTAGGTCTCTCTTTGATTAAGGGGATTAAAAATGTGTAAGATACAAGCCTATACTATGTGACTACCCCAAAACATTATCCCTTCAACCAAAAGGAATTGTTGGGTGCTCAAGAAGAAGCACAAGAAAGGTCCTTCCCTAGCTCCACATGTCAACTTGGAATGCTTGGGTGCTCAAGCAAGGAGGACACATAGTGCCATGAAGCCGTCCCCAACTTACACCCCCTGTAGTCTCCCAAGTCAGCCTTTTTGGTGGTTGAAGCAATAAAGGTTTGGATGCCTAATTAAACTAACCTCCCAATCCTTTGCCCTTTCTTGTCACCCAGGATCCACAAAGTGGGAAGGGGAGAGAATACGGGGCAAAGATAGAGTACAAATATGATTATTTTTGCAATAATTTAAATAACTTGAAAGCAAAACAACCCCACAACAATGGCACAAATGGAGGACTAGCCTATCGTTTTGGCCAAGGTGAGTATAATGAAAGAAACTTAAAAGACTTAGAAATAAAGAGCAACCCCACAGCAATGGAACAAGTGGAGGACTAGCCTACCATTTTGGCCAAGGTGGGTGTTATAAAAGAAATGCAAAAAAAATAAATTCTAACTGTAGCCTTCATGATTTTGCAAGGATGGCTTAGGCCAATCTCTTTGCAAGGTGTGGGCAATATTTCCTAAATTATTACAATATCAGATTTTTATCTTTCTTAAGAGAAGGCAAACCCAAGAGACTCTCTTTGGGTTGCTTACAATATTTTAGAAGAGGAAGATAAGAGAGGATTTGATATCCCAACTTTAGAATGCTTTTGGAGTGCCTTGGCAGCTCAAAACAAGTAGCACTTCCTCCTCCTTGTTGAAAATCTGCATAAAAATCAGTAAGGTATTTTTTGCTAGAAAATGCTACAAACACCAAAGATCTTGTTAACTTTTATTAGCCCAATGAAACAAAAATTTAATTAAAGAAATTTGAAATTAAGAGTGAGTTTTTAATGACCACTATAGAGAAAATAAGTGCTTATGAAAGAAAAGAGAATGGTGGATACAAGAGGAGGAAAACAATGAAAACTTTGGTTGATTGAATGAGTGAGTTTTCCACTCTAAAAATCACTCCAATCCTCTCGTGACCTACAAACATGTATATCTCTTGTAGCACAAGACACAAGGAGGTGAGAGCATCTAAAGAAGCATACAAAATACTTTGCAAGCTTGAAAAGAAACTACTACAAAATTAATAGGAATACTACCACTAATTACTCCCAAGCATGTTGAATTTTAATGAAGATTTGTACCTTGGACAAGTGGTTCCTATGGGTTTTTAATCTTTTACCTAGGAATGTGGTCCACAACTTAAAAGTGGGTCTTTTTCATAAAGTCACTTTATAAGTGGCAAAGTGAACTTTAAATTAGAAAGTGAAAAGTGACTT
>JASDQU010735149.1:17394-36923 GCA_032191745.1 Picea mariana
GATGAATTTTTAGAATACCCATTACTTCATATATCAATCTTACTTGGTTTACTTATTTATGTATTCTCAATCCTTAATATTTCAACACCTACAATTACAAGTGGAAGATGGAATGGGTAACCCAAATTCAGTCATTCATTGTAATTCAATTATTAGGAAGAAAGTACAAGATCCTTAGTTTTATGAATTTGTAAATCTGTTCATGTCTCAAGCCTATGAAATCATCTATTGCCAATCTCCTCTAAGAATTTTCCCAGAAATTCATAGAATGCTGCAATTAAGCCAAAATAAGAGAACATCTGACTGGTTTTATCTGAAAATCATACTGTGATCAAGGTATATGGGTGTGAACTACAACCTTATATACTTCCTAGGTTACTTACCTTGAGAGTCTTCTCATTAGAATTTATTAGACAACATTTAAATTTGTATCATGTCAATTTCTTGGCTAACAAGAAGACAAATTATTTCAAATTGAAGAAAGAAGCAGGCCCTTTTATTGTCAAAGAGCATTGTAGGAAGCAGATGAATGTCTAAAGGAAATGGGTCTTAAGCTTACATAATCTTGGAATTATGATCCTCATGGTGAAATCACATCTAGTGATCTAGATTTTATGAGCAGAACCAAATGAATACAGATTATTACCAGATTCTTAACAAAAAATAACAGAGATACAGTAAAATTAGTTTTCTATTCAATAATGAAATAAGCTAAAACTGTAAAATGCAGTGGAAACAAACTTGTTGGAATGGTGGCGGCTTATCTTTGAGAAGAGATGTGATGGTTGCGCTCATTCATAAGAAGATGATTACAATGAGGCTTTGAAGGCCTTTTACAATAAACAGGAATGCCAAAAACTCTAGACATCCAAAAACCTAACCCTAGGAGATGAAGCACCAAAAGTCATGTGGGCCCCGTTTGGGTAAGTTAGTACATTAACTTTTCGGGGTCGTAAATTTTGCATACGATCTCCGTTTTAGGCGTATGATATCCCGTTGGAAAGGTATCGTCGAGGATATTCATTCTGGTGCCTCAATTATTTTGTAGGATATCATTGAAAAGCTGGATCCCAAAAAACCTTCATCTAGGCCCTCAAAATGGCCCCGGAAGTGAAAACTGCAAAAAATAGTAAATTGCCAAAATTGCCAGAAAACTGTTTTTAGCCAGTTGGAAAAGGTGGGTGGCCATTGATATCCATATGGATAAATCCTCCCTCCTTAGGTAGAAATGGTATCCATTGCATTGAGTTCCTCCATCAACTGAGGAAATTTCTGCTGAATTTGGCCTCGGGTGAGCCACTTGCCTTGGTGTAGGAGCTGCCTTGCTTTGACGATTCGATAAAGCTGGATCCTTTGCTATCGAGTTCCCTTGATATATTTTTCCACAATCTAATCACTGGATTCCTATTGGATGCAGGCGGGGTTGAGCTCTATTGGTGTCATCTATTCTGCTACATCTGAGGTGTCCAATAATGGTGGGAAATAAGGGCGAAGGAGATCCATGTTGAACACTAGGTGCAGGCCAAGGAAAGGAGGAATGTTGAGCTCAAAAGCATTATCCCCCAAAGCCTTGGTGATGGTGTACAACCCATAGCATAGTGGGAGAAGCTTCCGATGGGGTCTTGTAAGGCATTCTTTCTGCAAGTGCAACCAAACTTTGTCTCCCACCTGAAACGTATTTGGCACCCGATGTTGATCATGGCGCTGTTTGTACTTGTCATTGGACTTCTGTAGGATATCCTGAACCTGTTGGAGGATGTGTTGGATCCACTCAATGAGCTGGGTGGCTTTGTCAGCTTCAGTTGGACCATGATATGAGTTGGTTGAGGTGATTGCAAAGGGAAGTGAAACATCTATGGGACCCAATAGTTGGAATCCCAACCCCACCTGAAAGGGGCTGTGGCTAGTTGAGCTATGCAGGGCTCAGTTGTAGCTATGCTAGACATAGGGAAGGTTCTCATCCCATGTGAGAGGGTGCTTTGAATTATACATGTGAAGGATATGCACAACCATTCGATTTACGACCTCAGTTTGGCCATCTGTCTGTGGGTGGAAGGTCGTGGATTTGGTTAGCTTGGTGTCCAGCAGTGACCAGAGGTTCAACCAGAATGTGCTGAGAAATCAATTGTCCCTATCCGAGACAATGGTTTGTGGGATTCCAAAATGTACCCAGATCCATTCAAAGAAGATCTTGGCAGTGGCCTATGTTGTGATGCTCTTCTTGCAGGAAACTAGAATAGCCATCTTAGAAAAGCGATCAACAACCACAAAAACACATTCATTTCCCCGCTTGGTGGACGGGAGGCTTGACATGTAGTCCATTGGGATGGATTCCCATGGCCTGTGAGGAGTAGGCATAGGGGTGTACAGGCCCTGTTTCTTATTGGTTGGTTTGGCAATAGCACAGGCAGTGCAGGAACTGATATACTTGCTCACCTCCTGTCGGATTTTCGACCAATAGAAATGTTTCTATAGAATCGCCACTATCTTTTTGACACTGAAGTGTCATACCACCCGATTGTAGTGGGCTTCCTAGATCATCTTCGCTCGCTCACTTGATGGAACACAGATATGGCCAAGATGACATAACAACCCATCCTGAAGATAGAAATTATAGACAACTATGTTTGCACCCAACATTTGGTAAGTGGTGGCAAATTCTGGGTCTGTCTCATAGAGTTGGGGCCATCCAAAGGTCTCATGGACGCAACAGTCTAACACTGTGGTGAGTGCAGTGACCGGTGGTATGCTGAGGCAATCAACGAAGTGATTGGTGCTTCTTGTTTTATACTTGATGTTAAGGTGGAATTTATGCAAGTATGTGGTCCACTTTTTATGGCGGTAATTCTGCAATTTTCCTTGTGTTTGCATAAACTACAGTGGCTTATGATCAGTGTGTATGACTGTCTCCTTCCAAAAAATGTAATGTATCCACTGGTGGCAGGCTTGCACAATGGAGTACATTTCTTTGTTGTAAGTAGGGTACTTACGGACAACATCAGATAGTGTCTCATTATGATAGGCCATGGGGTGGCCGTGTTGAGTGAGAACGACACCCACATCATAGTCTGAAGCATCTGTCTCGATCTCAAAGGGATGCTGCAGGTCTGGTAGTAAAAGTACTGGGGATGAGCACAAGCACTGATTCAAATCATCGAACGCTTGTTGTTGGGACTGAACCCACACAATTTTTTCCTTACCACCACCCCTGGTGATTTGGTTGAGGGCCCATGCAATAAGGGAGAATCCCAACACAAACCTACGGTAGAAATTGGCAAGGCCCAAGAAGCTCCAAAGTTCAGTGAGTGTGGTTGGGGCTGGCCAGTCACGGATGACTTGGATCTTGGCTAGATCCACATGTACACCATGCTGATCAATGATGTAGCCTAGGTAATGGACCCTGTCCATGCTGAAGGAGCATTTTTCCAAGTTAGCATATAGCTTGTGCTGCCACAGGGTGTGCAGAACCTACTGAATATGTTGCAAGTGTTCAGCCCAAGTCTTGCTGTTAATGAGAATGTCATCCATACACACCACTACAAAATTATTGGTGAATGGTTGTAGGATATTGTCCATCATCCTCATGAAAGTGGCTGGAGCATTTCTCAAACCAAAGGGCATGACCAACCATTCAAAAAGGCCTTCCTTTGACTTGAAGGTGGTCTTCCATACATCTGTCTGTTCTATCAGGACCTAGTGGTAGCCAAAATTCATATCAATCTTACTGAAGTATTTAGCCCTCGTGAGTTGATCAAGGAGGTCATCGATTTGGGGAATCAGGTACCGATTTCTAAATGTGATTTTATTCAGAGCCCGATAATCAATGCAGAGTCACCAAGTTCCATCTTTCTTTTGTACCAGTATGACTGGGCTCCCGCAAGGTGATGAGCTGGGATGGATGTGCCCCTTCTGGAGAAGTTCTTGGATTTTTCGCTTGATATCCTCATTCTCTAACATAGAGAAATGATAGACTGGCCCATTGGGCAACGGTACATCGGGGGTCAGATCGATGGGGTGCTTGACCTGGCAGTGCAGAGGTACCCCAGTAGGTGAGGATAAGATATTCGAGTATTCTTCCATGACCTTATCTACTTGCTTCTTCCGTGTGGAGAGGTCGGCCGCAGAGACCCTGGATGTGGCTATGATATTTCACTTATTCTAAGAGCGAATCACAAAGAATACAAACTTCCCCTTCTGAGAGATGACCTTCTTGCACTGCTTAGTAGAGATCAAGGAAATAACACTAGGTGGGACTGCCTCAGGTATCCTATACAATTTTCTGTTCAGAGTAATAATAACACTACAAGGCCTAGACTCATATACAACATGAAATTTCCATAAATAAGGTTGGCCCAAAAGAACATCACAAACTTTGAGAGGAGCAACATCACACAATACCTCATCTTTGAAGGGCTTGATTCCATATGACCATCGACACTGTTGGGTGATGCGGAGATCGCTTCCTTGGCGGAGCCATCCAATGGTGTAGGGTTGTGGGTGAGGCGTTGTGGGTAGGGCCAGCTGCTTGATGACCTTTACAGAGATGAGGTTCTTCTGGCTAATGCTATAAATGATGAAGTGCAGCGGGGTGCCTTTTACCCACAATTGCGAATGGAAGAGGTGCTCTACTTCTTCTGGCTCGTCTGGTTCACCTGGTGGGAGCTTGGTGGTAGAAATGATGGCAATGGGTTCCACGTCAATGATACATTTTCTCCTTTCTGATTCTGGCTCAGATTTAGAATCCGCATATGATTCAGAGGCTTTCACTTCAGCCACCAGCGACTACTTTGAGTGATAATCAACAGTGTTATGCCAAGGGCTCTTATGGAAGTCGCACCACTTCTTGGTATGTTTCTTTGTCTTTCCAGTGTCCTTCTTTGCTTGCAGATTGGATTGGTTGTCCTGATACTGTCCATCTTTGTGCTATCCTTTGTTTTGTGGGTTGGGACCACCCTTTCCTAGATTTTGTTGTGAGGGGTTCCCAGGCCCAAATTGCTGAATCTTTTGTTTGATTTTCTTCTCGATTTTGACGGCATATCGGTAGGCTGCACCCAAGGATGAGATGTCTAGAAATTCCATTTCAGTCTGGATGTATCTATGCAGAGCACCGCAATACTTTATCACCAGATGTCACTCTGAATCTTTGATACCCAACTTGGTGCGCAAGGTATAGAAGATATTTGTGAAATCTGTCATTGCTTGGTCTCTTTCTTGCCACAGTGTGGTCCATTTGGTATATAAGTCGTGATAACTTTCGACAGGGTAGTATTGTTCCTTAATAGCATCCCTGAAGGAATCTTAGGTGGTTGTGACTATAAATAGTGAGGGTTCCTCTATTTCCTTTTGCTCATAGAACATTTCCCACCAATCTTTGACATGGGGGATGACTTTGAGGAGTGGAAAAGTAATCTTTTATCTATTCGAGAAGTTATGGACAAAAAAATACCCTTCTAGCAGATTCAACCACTTGTCTATAGAATCTATGTATATCTGACCTTCAAATATAGGAATATCAAATTTTATTTGTACCTTGAAGGGGGTGGCACTTCCACTCGAAGAAGATGTGTCGCCTGTTGGTAGTCGCCGAAGGATTTGGACAAAACTATCCATCATCTTGTTCCTCTATTGCGTGAGGGATTCCTCAATCAACAGTTTGAAAGGATCTCCTATCCTGTCATCTTTCTTTTCTCCTACCATGAGAGGTTGCTTGGGCATGCAAGATATTTTTTCCTCAAAAGAAACAAGTTCAAGACCCAACTCTTTGTACTCTGACCTCATTGGGGACATGCATTAAGACGACAAGGAGTAGATGGCTCTGATACCACTGAACCAGATTTTATGAGAAGAACAAAATGAATACAAATTATTACCAGATTCTTAACACAAAATAACAGAGATATAGTAAAACTGGTTTTCTGTTCAATAATGAAATAAGCTGAAACTGTAAAATGCAGCGGAAACAAGCTTGTTGGAATGGTGGCGACTTATCTCTGAGAAGATATGTGACGACTGCGCTCATTCGCAAGAACACAATTACAATGAGGCTTTGAAAGAATTTTACAATAAACAGGAATGCCAAAAACCCCAGACATCCAAAAACCTAACCCTAGGAGATGAAGCGCCAAAATTCATGTGGGCCCCGTTTGGGTAAGTTAGTACATTAACTTCCTGGGGTTGTAACTTTTGCATACGATCTCTTTTTTAGGCGTATGATAGCCCGTTGGAAAGGTATCATCGAGGAGATTAATTTTTGGGCCTCAATCATGAATTAGGATATCATTCAGAATATCAATCCTGGAAAAAATTTATTCAGGCCCTCAAAATGGCCCCAGAAGTGAAAACTGCAAAAAATAGTAAATTGCCAAATTGCCAGAAAACTATTTTGAGCTAGTTGGAAAAGGTGGGTGGCCACAAATATCCATATGGATCAATACTCCCTCCTTAGGAAGCAATGGTATACATTGTGTTGATTTCCCCTATAAGATGAGGAAATTTCTACTGAATTTGGCCTCGAGTGAGCCACTTGCCTTGGTGCAGGAGCTGCCCTGCTTTGACGACTCGATAAAGCTGGATCCTTTGCTGTTGAGTTCCCTTGATCTATGTGTCCATAATATGATCACTGGATTCCTATTGGATGCAGTCAGGGTTGATCTCTATTGGTGTCAACTGTTCTGCTACGTCTGAGGTGTCCAATAATGGTGGGAAATAAGGGCGAAGGAGATCCATGTTGAACACTGGGTGCAGGCCAAGGAAAGGAGGAATGTTGAGCTCAAAAGAATTATCCCCCATGACCTTGGTGATGGTGTATGACCCATAGTGGAGTGGGTGATGCTTCCGATGGGGTTCTGTAAGGCGTTCTTTCTACAAGTGCAACCAAACTTTGTCTCCCACCTGAAACTTATGTGACACCCGATGTTGATCATGGCGTTGTTTGTACTTGTCATTGGACTTCTGTAGGATATCCTGAACCTATTGGCTGATGTGATGGATCCACTCAATGAACTGGGTGGATTTGTTAGCTTCAGTTGGAATAGGAGATGAATTGGTTGAGGTGATCGTAAGGGGAAGTGCAACATCTATGGGACCCAATGGTTGGAATCCCAACCCCACCTCAAAGGGGCTGTGGCTGGTTGAGCTATGCAGGGCTCGAATGTAGCTATGCTGGACATAGGGAAGGCTCTCATACCATGTGCAAGGTTTCTTTTAATTATACATGTGAAGGATATGCACAACCATTCGATTTACGACCTCGGTTTGGCCATCTGTCTAGGGGTGGAAGGCAGTGGATTTGGTTAGCTTGGTGTCCAGTAGTGACTAGAGGCTCAACCAGAATGTGTTGAGAAATAAAATGTCCCTATCTGAGACAATGGTTTGTGGGAGTCCAAAATGTACCCAGAGCCATTCAAAGAATACCTTGGCAGTGGCCTTTGCTGTGATGCTCTTCTTGCAGGCAACCAAAATAGCCATCTTAGAAAAGCGGTCAACAACCACAAAAACATAGTCATTTACCCGTTTGGTGGACAAAAGGCCAAACATGTAGTCCATTGATATGGACTCCCATGGCATATCAGGAGTAGGAAGAGGGGTGTACATGCCCTGTTTCTTAGTGGTTGGTTTGGCAATAGCGCAGGCAGTGTGGGACCTGATATACTTGCTGATATCCTGTCAGAGTTTCGACCAGTAGAAATGTTTCTGTAGCATCGCCACTGTCTTTTCGATGCCGAAGTGTCCTACCACCCAACTGTAGTGGGCTTCCTAGATCAACTTCACTCACTCACTTGATGGAACATAGATATGGCTAAGACGACACAACAAACCATCCTGAAGATAGAAATTATGGACAACTATGTTTGCACCCAACATTTGGTAGGTGGTGGCGAAATCCAAGTCTGTCTCATAGAGTTGGGGCCATCGAGAGGTCTCATGGCTGCAAGAGTCTAGAACCATGGTGAGTGCCATGACTGGTGGCCTACTGAGCCAATCAACAACATGATTGGTGCTTCATGTTTTATACTTGATATTGAGGTGGAATTGCTGCAAGTATGTGGACCACTTTTGATGGCGGTCATTCTGTAATTTTCCTTGTGTCTTCATAAACTGCAGTGGCTTATGATCAGTGTGGATGACTGTCTATTTCCCAAGAATGTAATGTCTCCACTGGCGGTAGGCTTTCACGATGGAGTACATTTCTTTTTCATAATTAGGGTACTTACAGACAATATCGGATAGTGTCTCACTATGATAGGCCATGGGGTGGCCGTACTGAGTGAGAACGAGCCCACAACATAGTCTGAAGCATCTGTATCGACATCGAAGGGATGCTGCAGGTCTGGTAGTGAAAGTAATGGGGATGAGCATAATCACTTCTTCAAATCATCAAACACTTGTTGTTGGGACTGGCCCCATGCAAATTTTTCCTTACCACCACCCCTGGTGATTTGGCTGAGGGCCCATGTGATATGGGAGAATCCCAACACAAACCTGCAGTAGAAATTGGCAAGGCACAAGAATCTCCAAAGCTCATTGAGTGTGGTTGGGGCTAGCCAGTCACGGATGACTTGGATCTTGGCTGGATCCACATGTATACCATGCTGATCAATGATGTAGCCCAGGTAATGGACCTTGTCCATGCCGCAGAAGCATTTTTCCAAGTTGGCGTATAGCTTGTGCTGCAGCAGGGTGTGCAAAATCTATTGAATATGCTGCAAGTGTTTGACCCAAGTCTTGCTGTAAATGAGAATGTGATCCAGATACACCACTACAAAATTATTGGTGAATGGTCATAGGATATCATCCATCATCCTCATGAAAGTGGCTAGATCATTTCTCAAACCAAAGGGCATGACCAACCATTCAAAAAGGCCTTCCTTTGACTTGAATGTGGTCTTCCATACATCTGTCTATTCTATCGGGACCTGGTGGTAGCCATACTTCAGATCAATCTTATTGAAGTATTTATACCCAATGAGTTGATCAAGGAGGTCGTCGATTCAGGGAATCAGGTACCAGTTTCTGATTGTGATTTTATTCAGAGCCCGATAATCAATGTAGAGTTTCCAGGTTCCATCTTTCTTCTGTACCAGAATGATTGGGCTCCCACAAGGTGATGAGCTGGGATGGATGTGCCCCTTATGGAGCAGTTCTTGGATTTTCCACTTTATCTCCTCATTCTCTAACAGAGAGTGACGATAGATTGGCCCATTGGGTAGTGGTGCACCGGGGGTCAGATTGATGGGGTACTTGACTTGGCAGTGCAGAGGTACCTCGGTAGGTGAGGAGAAGATATCTGAGTATTCTTCCATGACCTTATCTATTTGCTTCTGCTGTGTGGAGAGGTCAGCCGCAGAGACCCTGGATGTGGCTGTGATCTTTCACTTATTCTGAGAGAGAATCACAAAGAGGACAAAAACTTCCCCATCTGAGAGATGACCTTCCTGCATTTCTTAGTAGAGATCAAGGAAATAACACTAGGTGGGATTGCCTCAGGTATCCTGTATAATTTCCTGTTCAAAGTAATAATAACACTACGAGGCCTAGACTCATATACAACATGACATTTCGATAAATAAGGTTGGCCCAAAATAACATCCCAAACTTTGAGAGGAGCAACATCACACAATACCTCATCTTTGAAGGGATTGATGCCGTATGGTAGTCGACACTGTTGGCTGACGCAAAGATCGCTTCCTTGGCAGAGCCATCCAATGGTGTAGGGTTGTGGGTGAGGCATTGTGGGCAGGGCCAACTTCTTGATGACCTCTGCAGAGATGAGGTTCTTCTGGCTACCACTATCAATGATGAAGTGCAACGGGGTGCCTTTTACGCACATTTGCAAATGGAAGAGGCGCTCTCCTTCTTCTGGCTTGTCTGTTTCACCAGGCGGAAGCTTGGTGGTAGCAACGATGGCATTGGGTTCCAAATCAATGATCCATATTACCCTTTCTGGTTCTTTCTCAGAGTCATAATCCACATCTTATTCAGAGGATTTCACTTCGGCCACTAGCGATTGCTTTGAGCGATAATCAACAGTGTTATGCCAAGGGCTCTTATGGAAGTCACACCACTTCTAGGTATCTTTCTTTGTCTTTCCAATGTCCTTCTTTGCTTGCAGCTTGGAATGGTTGTCCTGATACTGTCCATCTTTGCTCTGTCCTTTTTCCTATGGGTTGGGGTCACCCTTTCCTAGCTTTTGTTGTGAGGGGTTCCCAGGCCCAAATTGCCGCGTCTTTTGTTTGAGCTTCTGCTTGATTTTGATGGCATATCGGTAGACTGCTACCAAGGATGAGATGTATGGAAATTCCATTTCGATCTGGATGTATCTATGTAGAGAACCATAATACTTGAGAACCATATGTCACTCTGAATATTTGATACCCATCTTGGTGCACAAGGTATGGAAGATATTTGTGAAATTTGGCATTGCTTGGTCTCTTTCTTGCCACAGTGTGGTCCATTTGGTATATAAGTCGTCATAACTTCTGATAGGGTAGTATTGTTCCTTAATAACATCTCTTAAGGAATCCCATGTGGTTGTGACTATAAATAATGAGGGTTCCTCTATTTCCTTTTGCTCATAGACCTTTTCCCACCAATCTTTGACATGGGGGATGACTTTGAGTAGCGCACAAGTAATCTTTTCTCTATTCGAGAAGTTATGGACAAACAAATACCCTTCTAGTGGATTCAACCACTTGTCTACAACATCTATGTCTATTTGACCTTCAAATATAGGAATATCGACTTTTATTTGTACCTTGAAAGGGGTGGTGCCTCCGCTCGAAGAAGATGCGTTGCCTGTTGGTAGTCGCTGAAGGATTTGTGCTAAACTATCCATCATATCGTTCCTCTATTGCATGAGGGCTTCCTCAATCAATAGTTTGAAAGGATCTCTTGTCCCTTCATCTTTATTTTTTCCTACCATGAGAGGTCGCTTAGGTGTGCGAGAGCTTTTTTCCTTAAGAGAAACAAGCTCAAGACCCAACACTTTGTACTTTGACCTCGTTGGGGACATGCATTAAGATGACAAGGAGAAGATGGCTCTGATACCAATGATCTGGATTTTATGAGAAGAATGAAATGAATACAGATTATTACAAGATTCTTAACACAAAATAATAGAGATACAGTAAAATTGGTTTTCTATTGAATAATGAAATAAGCTGAAACTGTAAAATGCAGCGGAAACAAGCTTGCTGGAATGGTGGTGGCTTATCTCTGAGAAGAGATGTGACGGCTATGCTCATTCGCAAGAAGATGATTAAAATGCGTCTTTGAAGGAATTTTACAATAAACAAGAATTACAAAACCTATATACATCCAAAAACCTAACCCTAAGAGATGAAGCGCCAAAAGTCAGGTGGGCCCCGTTTGGATAAGTTAGTACATTAACTTCCCGATGTCGCAACGTTTGCATACGATCTCCTTTTTAGGCGTATGATAGCTCGTTGGAAAGGTATCATCGAGGATATTTATGTTGGTGCCTAAATAATTCTGTAGGATATCATCGAGAATCTCGATCCCAAAAAACCTTCATTTAGGCCCTCAAAATGCTCCTGAAAGTGAAAATTGCAAAAAAAAGTAAATTGCCAAAATTGCCAGAAAACTGTTTTGAGCTAGTTGGAAAAGGTGGGTGGCCACCGATATCCATCTGGATCAATACTCCCTCATTAGGAAGTAATGGTATCCATTGTGTTGAGTTCCCCCATCATATGAGGAAATTTCTACTGAATTTGGCCCCGGGTGAGCCACTTGCCTTGGTGTAGGAGCTGCCTTGATTTGATGACTCGATAATGTTGCATCCTTTGCTGTCGAGTTCCATTGATCTGGTTGTCCACAATATGATAGTTGGATGCCTATTGAATGCAGTCGTGGTTGATATATATTGGTGTCAACTGTTCTTCTACGTTTGAGGTGTCCAATAATGGTGGGAAATAAGGGCGAAGGAGATCCACATTGAACACTTGGTGCAGGCCAAGGAAAGGATGAATATTGAACTCAAAATAATTATCCCCCATGGCCTTGGTGATGGTGTACAACCCATAGAGGAGTGGGTAAAGCTTCCAATGGGGTCCTGTAAGGCATTCTTTCTGCAAGTGCAACCAAACTTTGTTTCCCACCTGAAACTTATGTGGCACCCAATGTTGATCATGGCACTGATTGTACTTGTCATTGGACTTCTGTAGGATATCCTGAACCTGTTGGTGTATGTGATAGATCTACTCAATGAATCGGGTGACTTTGTTAGCTTCAGTTGGAACAGGAGATGAGTCGGTCGAGGTGATCACAAGGGGAAGTGCAACATCTATGGGACCCAATGGTTGGAATCCCAACCCCACCTGAAAGGGGCTGTGTCTGGTTGATTTATGCAAGGCTTGATTGTAGCTATGCTGGACATAGGGAAGGCTCTCATCCCATGTGTGAGGGTGCTTTGAATTATACATGTGAAGGATATGCACAACCATTCAATTTACAACCTCAGTTTGGCCATCTGTTTGGGGGTGGAAGGCCGTGGATTTGGTTAGCTTGGTGTCCAGTAATGACCAGAGGCTCGACGAGAATGTGCTGAGAAATCAAATGTCCCTATCTAAGACAATGGTTTGTGGGAGCCCAAAATGTACCCAAACCCTTTCAAAGAAGAGCTTGGTAGTGGCCTCTACTGTGATCCTCTTCTTGTAGGCAACCAAAATAACCATCTTAGAAAAGCGGTCAACAACCACAAAAACACAGTCATTTCCCTGCTTGGTGGATGGGAGGCCCGATATGTAGTCCATTGATATGGATTCCCATGGCCTGTCAGGAGTAGGTAGAGGGGTGTACATGCCCTGTTTCTTAGTGGTTGGTTTGGAAATAGTGCAGGTGATGCAAGACTTGATATACTTGATGACCTCCTGTCAGAGTTTCGACCAGTAGAAATGTTTCTATATCATCACCACTATCTTTTCGACACTGAAGTGTCATGCCATTCGACTGTAGTGGGATTCCTAGATCAACTTCACTCGCTCTTTTTATGGAACAAAGATATGGCCAAGATGACACAACAACCCATCCTGAAGATAGAAATTATATACAACTATGTTTGCACCCAACATTTGGTAGGTGGTGGGGAAGTCTGGCTCTGTCTCATAGAGTTGGGGTATAGGTCTCACGGCCGCAAGAGTCTAGCACCATGGTGAGTTCCGTGAATGGTGGTCTACTGAAGAAATTAAAGACGTGATTGGTGCTTCTTGTTTTATACTTGATGTTGAGGTGGAATTGCTGCAAGTATGTGGACCACTTTTGATGGCAGTCATTCTACAATTTTCCTTGTGTCTGCATAAACTACACTGGCTTATGATCAGTGTGGATGACTGTCTCCTTCCCAAGAATGTAATGTCTCCACTGGAAACAGGCTTGCACAATGGAGTATATTTATTTGTCATAATTAGGGTAATTACAGATAACATCGGATAGTGTATCACTATGATAGGCCATGAGGTGGCCATGCTGAGTGAGAATGATGCCGACAACATAGTCTGAAGCATCTGTCTCGATCTCAAAGGGATGATGTAGGTCTGGTAGTGAAAGTACTAGGGATGAGCAAAAGCGCTGCTTCAAATCATCGAACGCTTTTTGTTGGGAACGACCCCATGAAAATTTTTCCTTACCATCACCCCTGGTGATTTGGCTGAGGGACAATGCAATATGGGAGAATCCCAACACAAACTTGCAGTAGAAATTGGCAAGGCGCAAGAAGCTCTGAAGCTCAATAAGTGTGGTTGGGGCTGGTTAGTCACGAATGACTTGGATCTTGGCTGGATCCACATGTACACCATGCTTATCAATGATGTAGCCTAGGTAATGGACCCTGTCCATGTCGAAGGATCATTTTCCCAAGTTGACGTATAGCTTGTGCTACCGCAGAGTGTGCAGAACCTGCTAAATATGCTACAAGTGTTCGACCCAAGTATTGTTGTAAATGAGAATGTGATCCAGACACACCACTAAAAAATTATTGGTGAATGGTCTCAAGATATCGTCCATCATCCTCATGAAAGTGGTTGGAGCATTTTTCAAACTAAAGGGCATGACCAACCATTCAAAAAGGTCTTCCTTTGACTTGAAGGTGGTCTTCCATACATCGGTCTATTCTATCGGGACCTGGTGGTAGCCAGACTTCAGATCAATCTTATTGAATTATTTATCCCCTATGAGTTGATCAAGGAGGTCGTCGATTTGGGGAATCAAGTACCAGTTTCTGACTATGATTTTATTCAGAGCCCGATAATTAATGCAGAGTCGCCAGGTTCCATCTTTCTTCTGTACCAACATTATTGGGCTCCTGCAAGGTGATGAGATGGGACAGATGTGCCCCTTGTGGAGCAGTTCTTGGATTTGTCGCTTGATATCCTCATTGTCTAATAGAGAGAGGTGATAGACTGGCCCATTGGGCAGCGGTGCACTGGGGTTCATATCGATGGGGTACTTGACCTAGCAGTGCAGAGGTACCTCAGTAGATGAGGAGAAGATATCCGAGTATTCTTCCATGACCTTATCTACTTGCTTTTGCTATGTGGAGAGGTCGGCTGCAGAGACCCTGGATGTGGTTGTGATCTTTCAATTATTCTGAGAGTGAATCATGAAGAAGACAAACTTCCTTGTCTGATAAATGACATTCATGCATTGCTTAGCAAAGATCAAGGAAATAACACTAGGTGGGACTACCTCAGGTATCCTGTACAATTTCCTATTCAAAGTAATAATAACACTACGAGGCATAGACTCATATACAGTATGACATTTCCATAAATAAGGTTGGCCCAAAAGAACATCACAAAATTTGAGAGGAGTAACATCACACAATACATCATCTTTGAAGGGCTTGATGCTGTATGACAATTGACATTGTTTGCTGATGCAGAGATCACTTCCTTGGCGGAGCCATCCTTGGTGTAGGGTTGTGGGTGAGGCGTTGTGGGTAGGGCCAACTGCTTGACAACCTCTACAGAGATGAGTTTCTTCTGTCTATTTCTATCAATGATGAAGTGTAGCAGGGTGCCTTTTACCCACATTTGTGAATGGAAGAGGCGCTCTCCTTATTTTGGCTCGTCTGGTTCACTAGGCAAGATCTTGGTGGTAGAAACAGTGGCACTGGGTTCCGTGTCAATGATCCATCTTCCCCTTTATGATTTTGGCTCAGAGTCAGAATCCGCATGTGATTTAGAGGCTTTCACTTCGGCTACCAACGACTGCTTTGAGTGACAATCAACAGTGTTATGCCAAGGGCTCTTATGGAAGTCACACCACTTCCCAATATCTTTCTTTGTCTTTCTGGTGTCCTTATTTTCTTTTGGCTTGGACTGGTTGTCCTAATACTGTCCATATTTTCTCTGTCCTTTGTTATGTGGGTTATGGTCACCCTTTCCTAGATTTTTTTTGTGAGGGGTTCCTAGAACCAAATTTCTGCGTCTTTTGTTTGAGCTTCTGCTCGATTTTGACGACATATCGGTAGGNCTTATTTTCTTTTGGCTTGGACTGGTTGTCCTAATACTGTCCATATTTTCTCTGTCCTTTGTTATGTGGGTTATGGTCACCCTTTCCTAGATTTTTTTTGTGAGGGGTTCCTAGAACCAAATTTCTGCGTCTTTTGTTTGAGCTTCTGCTCGATTTTGATGACATATCGGTAGGCTATGCCCAAGGATGAGATGTCTAGAAATTCCATTTCAGTCTGGATGTATCTATGCAAAGAACCATGATACTTGAGCACCATATGTCGCTCTGAATCTTTGATACCCAGCTTGGTGCGCAAGGTATGGAATATATTTGTGAAATCTGTCACTACTTGGTCTCTTTGTTGTCGCAATGAGGTCCTTTTGGTATATAAGTTGTCATAACTTCTGACAAGGTAGTATTGTTGCTTAATAGCATCCTTGAATGAATCCCAAGTGACTGTGACTATAAATAATGATGGTTCCTCTGTTTCCTTTTTCTCACAGAACGTTTCCCACCAATCTTTGACATGGGGGATGACTTTGAGGAGCACAAAAGTAATCTTTTCTCTATTCGAGAAGTTATGGATAGAAAAATACCCTTCTAGCAGATTCAACCACTTGTCTAAAACATCTGCATCTATCTAACTTTCAAATATTGGAACATTGAAGTTTATTTGTACCTTGAAGGGGGTGGTGCCTCCGCTCGAAGAAGATGCGTCGCATGTTGGTAGCCACCAAAGGATTTGTGTGAAACTATCTAGCATCTTGTTCCTCTGTTGCGTGAGGGCTTCCTCTATCAAAAATTTGAAAGGATATCCTGTCCCGTCATATTTCTTTTCTTGTGCCATGAGAGGTCGCTTGGGTGTGCGAGAGATTTTTTCCTCAAGAGAAACAAGTTCAAGACCCAACTCTTTGTACTCTGACCTCGTTGGGGACATGCATTAAGATGACAAGGAGCAGAAAAATTTGATACCACTGATCTAGATTTTATGAGAAGAACGAAATGAATACAGATTATTAGTAGATTCTTAACACAAAACAAAAGAGATACAATAAAACTAGTTTTCTATTCAATAATGAAATAAGCTGAAATTGTAAAATGCAGTGGAAACAAGCTTGTTGGAATGGTGGTGGCTTATCTCTGAGAAGAGATGTGAGGACTATGATCATTCACAAGAAGATGATTACAATGAGGCTCTAAAGGCCTTTTACAATAAACAGGAATGCCAAAAACCCTAGGCATCTAAAAACCTAACCCTAGGAGATGAAACACTAAAAGTCATGTGGGCCCTGTTTGGGTAAGTTAGTACATTAACTTCCCGGGGTCGTAAATTTTGCATACGATCTCTGTTTTAGGTGTATGATAGCCTGTTGGAAAGGTATCATCGAGGAGATTCATTTTTGGGCCTCAATCATGCAGTAGGAGATCATTGTGAATCTCTATCCAAAAAAACCTTCATTTAGGCCCTCAAAATGGCCCTGGAAGTGAAAACTACAAAAAATAGTAAATAGCCAAAATTGTTAGAAAACTGTTTTGAGCCAGTTGGAAAAGGTTGTTGGCCACCG
Source organism: Picea mariana (assembly GCA_032191745.1). NCBI lineage: Eukaryota > Viridiplantae > Streptophyta > Pinopsida > Pinales > Pinaceae > Picea > Picea mariana. The sequence continues at coordinate 34,428 of JASDQU010735149.1, forward strand.
ATATCCATATGGATCATCTAGAATGAAGAAGTATGGTTTACTTACCTATCCACATCAATCAAAGCCAGATATTGAGAAGCTATCAAATCTTGAAAGATGGGAGGATGTGCATAGGATATTGTAGGAATAACACCAAAAATTTCTAACACAGTAGGATAAACCAGTATCATAATAGACTACCATTCTAGTTACACCATCTCCTTTACATTTTCAAAATATATATAGAAGGAAGATGCTAGGGTCAACACAATCAATGGCAGATTCATAGTCTAGTGCTGTAAAGAAACCAAAAATTATGAGGATTAACAAAATAAGAAGATCCATACCTGCAGCCTAAAGCAGAGTCTTCCAAAATAGGGAAATCAATGACCATTGAGGTGGTGTCAACACTCAAATAACACTTATCTAGACATTCTGATTTTCAATCCGTGAAAATTGATAGTTTACCTTTCAATAGGTTTATGGAAATTAAAGAGAAAGGGGTAGAAATCAAGTAAGATGCTTTTCCCCAAATGTATGACCCTGAAACTTCACATACCATAATGCTTTTTTCTATGGATTTTGAAAAAGGGAAATTAAATATAGTAGGGTTGGAGATAAAAGAAAATAAAAGGACTAACATCACTTTTGATTTGAATTCTCTACATCCCATTGATAAAATGGACTTGCATAGGAAGACATGGGAAATGGTTAACATATATATCATAACAACTACTTTAGGAATGAATAATTTGTAAGTCATGAAGGATACAATTTCTAGTCAGCTGAAATATGAAAAACTAGCAAATGAAATCAAAATTAACAAGATTAAATATCTATAATAGTGGGTGATAGACCTGGGGGTAGATCCAAAGGATGCAACATCTGTGAAAGATTTAATTTCCTCAAGGGACAAATAAATTCAAGTATTAAAGAAAAAAACTCAAAATCCCTGGTACATATCATGTGCAAACACTTGATTTACAAGCTATGAAATAGGAAAATGATACATTGGTTGAGAAAATGGCTCTGATGAAAGATCAATTGGAAAATTATGAAAGACAAATTGAACTCTTAAAGAGAGGAAACTCATCATCTCAACCAATAGATTTTTCATATGAACTATCCAAATCCTTATCGACCATTAATAAAAAAGGAGGTGAGATTGAGAAACTAAAGAAAAAAATCGAGATTGTACAAGATTATGCCAAAGATAAAGATAAAGTTATCAGTGAATATCAGAAGATAAAGGCCAATTTAGTAGGAGAGGTTGAAAAATTGAAGCAAAAAAATGATGGTAATTCTTATCTAATTGGAGCAAGACATCTGATCTAGGATCAGATTGTAACATAAATAGGTAAAATATGGGAATGCTTCAAAGTGGTAGATGAGGAAAAGACATTAATAGATGAAGTTGTAAAATATGTGCAACATGATTTTATGGATTTGGGAAACAATCCTCAGGTATCTGATCGAATGATCAAGTTACTAAATACTCATTCTATAGATGCATTGATAGAAAAAGGAATTAATAAAAGAACTTTGACAATTCTGGAGATTGAAAGGATTTTTACCAAAAGTAATCTCATTCAACAAACCCAAAATAAATGCATCATGTTGAGAAAGAATGTAGATACTTTCAATAATCGATTTGACAATTTGGTAAATATGGGTTTACCAACTGTTTGGGGTGAAAAGGGTAAACTTATTCCTTTTTAAACATACATGAAATATCTTTTCAAGGTGAGAGGAGATGGTAAAAAGTTCAAGTAAATATCAAATGTGTTAAATGGGAAAACTATTATGGACATGCTGGTTAATGATTTTTATGTTTTATGTCAAGTGAAAGAGTTGTTTACTGTTACTCCCATGTATGAAAAGTACAATGAGTTGGATATTGCATTCACGAAAAATGAAGTCATTTCATTACCCATCAAATGATACATGGGAACTCCTTCTTCAACTTGTCAACGCATATTTGGTTCCAACAACTTCAACAAAGTCAACTAAAATTTAGGGAATCATTCTATTCTCAAACGAACATTGTCTTATTTTGCAATGGTTGATTTTATTAATGTAACTTAAAGGATGAAAGATAGCTTTTCCAACCAATTTTGGTTGTAGACCTTTTTGTATAAAAGAAGGAAAATTCGATGTAATTAGGGTTGGATTTTGAACTGGAGACCTTTTCAAGTTTGTATAAAAATCAGTTTTGCAAGAAGTAAAGGATTCTTGGTTTTGATCTATGGCATATGTGATCTTTCTCAGTAATTTGTTATTCCTATTTTTCTTCCTTTCTTTCAAATGTATATGAGTTGATGCTACATACAATTTAGTACAACCACTATTGTCTATATCAAGCACTGGTTAAGGTTTCAAATTTCATGGATTCAACTGTAAGTTAAATTTGTGACTTGTTTCATTAATCTTATAATTTGTTTATGTTTTGAAATGTAATTTTACATGAACAAATAAAACTCATTTATATTTGTTTGTATTTTCTTCTATCAGAGATAA
>JASDQU010735149.1:36943-52832 GCA_032191745.1 Picea mariana
CACTATTGTCTATATCAAGCACTGGTTAAGGTTTCAAATTTCATGGATTCAACTGTAAGTTAAATTTGTGACTTGTTTCATTAATCTTATAATTTGTTTATGTTTTGAAATGTAATTTTACATGAACAAATAAAACTCATTTATATTTGTTTGTATTTTCTTCTATCAGAGATAAATTTGATATTTATCTTTAGATATATCATTCTTATCTTTGATTTTGTTTTCCCGCTATTCTTCCAATGATAATTTAAATTGTGCCAAAGCATAAAGATCTAAGCCCTTTATGGTTTGACTATAAATAAAATATATTTATCATAAAATATCACAGTCAAAACCAATGTTAAAATTCTCTGTTCTTTCGACTTATTTTTAAACCCAACCACTAGAACTTTAAAATGTCCTTGGCATTGTTTATTTACCCAAGAAATATCTCAAGGAATACAACACATGGATCATTGGTGACAGGGATGTAGCAAATCACTTTTTTTAAGCATGTTTTCTTTCTTGTAGAGTTTGTCCTCACCATATTCAATTCTCGTTGATTCAATTGCCATCTTACAGAGTCATTTCCATTTAAAAATATTTGTAGGTATAATATCGAGGTCGTACTCTTGAAAGACTATCATCTAATTAGTTCTCTTTTCTCCCAAATATTTCTAAACCAAAAGGTTCGTAGCACTAGGATATGGTACCACTACTCTAGTTTTGGATTTAAGTAGTTATGTCCTGAAGTGCTTAATTACCTTGAAGACTGCATAAGATTGCTTGTCTACTTTTGGATAGTCAAGTTCTACTCTTTGTAGTCTTGAACTCATGAAAGTAATTGGGAATTCATTCCCCTCATCATTCTTCTAGGTAAGGACTACCAAAAATTCATTTTTAGAGGCAAAGGTGTAAAGGATAAAATATTTATGGAAGTTTGAGCTTAATAATGTTGGGGATTTTTCTATTTACTCTTTAATTGATCTAGGTGGATATTGGTGACCACCCACCTATTCCAACTGGCTCCTCTTGATAGTTTTTAGTTCAATAAGTTTCTCTCTAATGATGACATTTATTTGTAATTATGGGTTCTTCGCTTCTAGGGCTATCTTGAAGTCCTACACAACATCCAGGTGGATATTGGTGGCTGCCCACCTATTCCAACTAGATGTTTTTGGAATTTTTCATGTCAGTACAAATTTATGTACTTCTAGGGCCGTTTTGGGGTCCTAAATAGTGTTTTTTTGGTTTGCCATAGTCAAACTATAAACAAAGTCAAAGTTTGAAGGCATAACGTGTATTTCTCAAAAATACCTTTCCAACGGGCTATCACACACCTAAAACATAGGTCATATGCAAAAGTTATGACCCCAGGAAGTTGAGGTACCAACTTATCCATTGGGGCCCACACAAATTTTGGCGTTTCATCTCCTAGGGTTAGTTTTTTGGATGTATAGGGTTTTGGAATCCATGAGTAATGTTAAAAATGACTCTAGAGCCTCATTGTAATCATTCTTCTTATACATATGTGTGTAGTAGCCACATCTTTCCTCAGAGATAACTACCACCATTCGAGCAAGTTGTTTTCAGTTCTGCAGTTTTATAGTTTCAACCTATTTTATTTATTCAATAGAAGTTATTGTTCACTGTATATCTGTTGTTGTTCTCTGTATCTCTGTTATTGTTACCTATAGAGGTAGATTCTGACTCTGAATCAAATTCATAAGGAGGGAAGCGGATTATCGATGTCGAACCCAAATCCACTATCACTACCACCAAAGTCCAGCCAAGCGAACCAAAAGAACCAAAGGAAGGGGAATGCCTCTTTCACTCACATATGTGGGTAAAGGGGGCTCCGATTCATTTCATTTTCGATACCGGTAGTCAGAAGAACCTGATATCAATAGAGTTCATCAAGCGACTGGACCTGCCGATGATACCACACTCGCAACTCTACACCATTGGTTGGCTTCACCAAGGAAGAGATATTTGCGTCAACCAACAATGTTGTCTACCCTATGACATCAATCCATTCAAATATGAGGTATTGTGTTATATTTATCCCCTTGAAGTTTGTGATGTTCTTTTAGGAAAACAATATTTGTGGATGCAACATGCTCTGTATGAGTCTAGACCCCGCAGTGTTATTATTACTTTGGGTAGACAATTGTACATTATAACAGAGGTAGCACTGCCTACTGCTATTTCTTTAATCTCTACAAAGCAATGTAGTAAGGTCATTTCACAGAACGAGAATTTTTTCTTCTTTGTGATTCGTGCTCACAGTAAGTATAAGGTCTCCGCCACATCCGTGACCTCTACACAGAGCCTCTCTTTGCAGTAGAAGCAAGTAGATGAGATCATGGAAGAGTACATAGACATATTCTCCTAACCCACTGGGGTACCGACACATTGCCAAGTCAAGAATCCAATTACCTATGCCTAATGGAATAGTCTATCATCCCTCGTTTATGGAAAATGATGAAATCAAGTGTCAAATCCAAGAGCTGCTTCAAAAGGGGAAAATTAGACCCAGGTCATCCCCTTGCGAAATCCCGATTGTATTGGTGAAGAAGAAATATGAGACCTGACGACCCTGCATTGATTACATAGCATTAAACAAGATCATAGTCAGGAACTGGTACCCAATTACCTGAATTGTTGACCTTCTTGACCAACTCAAGGGGGAAAATTTATTCAACAATATTGACCGAAAGTCTGGCTATCACTAGGTTCCCATCAAACTGACTGATGTATAGAAGACAACTTTCAAATCTAAATAAGGTCTCTTTGAATGGATGGTCATGCCCTTTGGCTTAAAAAATGCACCAACCACTTTCATGAGGATGATGGATGATGTATTGAGACCCTTCACCAACTCTTTTTTGGTGGTATATTTGGATGACATCCTCATCTTCAAAGGAACTTGGGAGGAGCACATGCAACATATTCAACATTTTTTGAGCACTCTGCGACAACACAAGCTATATGCCAACTTGAAAAAATGATCCTTTGGAATGAACAGGGTCCAATACTTGGGCTACATTGTCGATGAGCATGGGGTACATGGATCCAAATAAGATCCAAGTCATCCATGACTAGCCAGCCTTCACCACACTAACCAAGCTTCAAAGCTTCTTGGGACTTTCCAACTTCTACTGACAGTTCATGTTGGGATTCTCCCATATTGCATGCACCCTCAACCAAGTGACCAAGGGAGGTGGTAGGGAAAAGTTTGCATGGGGGAAGGCACACCAACGAGAATTTGATTATCTGAAGCATCGCTTGTGCTCAACTACATTACTCTCCTTACCCGATATGAAACAACCATTCGAGGTTGAGACCGATGCATCCAAATATGATGTAGGCGCATTTCTCACTCAAAATGGTCATCCAGTAGGATACCATAGTGAGACATTCTCATATACCATCTGGAAATACCACACCTATGACAAAGAAATTTATTCCATTGTGCAAACCTACCATCAATGGAAATATTACATTCTAGGAAAGTAGAAAGTCATCCACACTAATCACTAGCCTCTGCAGTTCATAAATACAAAGGAGAAGTTGTAGAATGACCCCCATCAAAAGTGGTCCACATACCTACAACAATTCCATCTGAACATCAATTATAATACAATGAGCACAAATCGTGTTGTTGATTGCCTCAGTCAGTCTCCCGTGGCTACACTCACCACTGTTCTCCATTCATGTGGACATGAGGAATCTGAGTGGTCCCAACTTTATCAACGAGATCTTGACTTCACCACCATCTATCGTCTCTTTGGTACAGGTGCAAATGTCACCGATTTTCACATTCAGGATGGAATGTTATACCATTTGGTCCACCTCTATGTTCCTTCAAGCGAGCGTGCAAATCTAATTTGGGAGGGTCACTACAGTTAGATGAAAAGACATTTTGGTGTGGAGAAAACTGTGGCCGTTCTACAGAAACATTTTTATTGGCCAAAACTTCAACAGGACGTAAAAAAATATATCAGATCTTACACTGCTTGTTCCATTTCTCAAGGCTTATACACCCCTCTTCCTACTCCTAAGAGGCCTTGGAAATCCATCTCGATGGATTACATGTCTGGCCTTCCGTCCACCAAGTAAGGAAATGGTTGTGTATTTGTGGTGGTTGATTGGTTTTCGAAGATGGCCATTCTCACAGCTTGCAAGAAGAGTATCATAATGATAGATACTGCCAAGCTCTTCTTCAAATGATTGTGGGTCCATTTTGGGATACCAAAGACCATTATCTCTGATACATACAACAGGTTTCTCAACACATTTTGGTCGAATCTCTGGTCACTATTGGACACCAAGCTCACTAAATCCACTACCTTCCACCCTCAAACCGATGGCCAAATACAGGTCATCAATTAGATGATTGCGCACATATTACACATGTATAACTCTAAGAATCCACATACATGGGATGAGAGTCTTCCCTATGTTCATCAAATCTACAAAAGGGATCTCCATAGCTCTACCTACCATAGCCCATTTCAGGTGGGGTTGGGATTCCAACCCTTGGGTCTCATTGATGTTGCACTACCTCTTGCAACCACACAAAAAAAATCTTCCTATGTTCTTTCTGAGGCAAAAAATTCCACTAGATTCATTGAGTGGATTCAACACATCCGCCAATAGGTCTATGAGATTTTGCAGAAAGCCAATGCTAGGTACAAGAAACGCCATGATCAACACCAAGTACCACACAAGTTTCAGGTGGGAGACAAGGTCTGGTTACATTTGCAAAAATAATTCCTTACATGGCTCCATCATAATCTCCATCCACTTCACTATGGGCCTTACACTATCACCAAGGTTGTGGGTGACAATATTTTTGAGCTCAACACTCCCCCCTTCCTTGGCTTGCACCCAATGTTCAATGTGGACCTCCTCGGACCATATTTTCCAACATTATTAGAAACCTAGGAGATCATAGAACAATTGAAACCAACAGAGCTCAACCATGAATGCATGGAATATGAATCCACTGATCAGATAGTGGACACACAGGTCAAGAGCACTCCCTAGCATAAGATCCAACTTTATCGGGTTGTCAAGACATGGCAGCTCCTACACTAAGGCAAGTGGCTCACCCATATCCAAATTCAATAGAAATTTCCTCACTTGATGGGGGAAATCAACAAAATAGAGACCATTGCTTCATAAAGGGGGAAAACCGATCCAAGTGTATATTGGTGGCCACCCACCTATTCTAACTGGCTCCTCTTGACAATTTTTAGTTCAATACGTTTCTTTGTAATGATGAAATTTATTTGTAATTGTGGGTTCAACACTTCTAAGGCTATCATGAATCCCTACAAAACATCCAAGTGGATATTGGTGTCTGCCCACCTATTCCAACTAGCTTATTTTGGAAGTTTTCATGTCAGTACATCTTATTGTAATTCCATGGACATTTTGGGGCCCTAAACAATGTTTTTTGGATTTCCATATTCAAACTGTATATGGAGTTAGATTTTTAAGGCATAATGTGTATTTCATGWAAATACCTTTCCAACGGGCTATCAYGTGCCTAAATCGGAGGTCGTATGTAAAAGTTAYGACCCCGATAAATTGAGGTACCAACTTACCCATCAGGGTCCACATAACTTTTGGTGTTTCATCTCCTAGGGTTAGGTTTTTGGATGTATAGGGTTTTGGMATTCATGAGTAATGTTAAAAAGGCCTCTGGAGCCTCATTGYAATCATTCTTCTCAAACAKATGYRTGTAATAGCCACATCTCTTCTCAAAGATAGCTACCACCATTCGAGGAAGTTGTTTTTAGTTATGCAATTTTACAATTTCAACCTATTTTATTTATTCAATACAAGTTATTGTTCACTGGATATCTATTGTTGTTCTTCATATCTCTATGTTATTGTACTCAGTCTATTATCCATTTCGTTCCGCTCATAAATCTAGATCACTRATTCTTATAAATGATTCCTCTTCCTTGGAGCCCCATTTCTGATGAGTGTTTTTATTTATCATGTCTTGGAGATGTTTCACAATTTCAACAAAGTTGAGGACAAATATTCTCACGAAGTTGATTTTTCCAAGAAAGGATTGCATGGACTTATTTTTGTGTGAAATGGAATTTTAGAAACAACCTTTGTTCTTTTAGGATTTATCATTATCTCATCCTTGGATACAACAAATCTCAGAAGAGTCCCTTCATTTACATAAAAAATAATTTCTCAGGGTTGAGGGATGTTGGACGCTTGGGCTGACCTAGGTTACGATTTCAACATGTTTCCAACAAAACCCTCCAACTATCGACTCTCCTGGTAAACTAGAAGGCAACACTGTACACATAGTGCACAACATAGTCTCACCTGAGATAACTTTATGAGTGATTACAATACTCATGTGTTTGCAGTCGAGGAAGGGATGGGGACAGTGTTATGATTCTTTTCCCCATGCATCAAAATTATTAGTTATTCATCTACCCTAATATCCGTTTATTCATCTAACTAGACATGCATGCCATCATAATTCATTTAATCATTCATTCCTGGAATGATTTATAACATAACATCAAATAAACCATTCAAACACATTAACACACTAGATTTACTGTGGTTCACCCTGTTGGCATGTTTATAGGAAGAGTGTGCTTGTCATTGATGGCAAGAATAGAAGGTGGAGCAGAAGGGAGTGTAAGATAAGGAGGAGGATCGAATAATATGTAGAGATCAAAGCTCAGAAGAGATAGTGATTTGCACTTTCCAGAAGTGCAGCCAAGGTCCAAGAGAAGGACTCACAGGAGGAGAAAAGGTCGAGACCTTTGAACACTTAGAAAACTTTCTAAGTCAGAGAGATCAAAAATATCAGGAGGAAGAACGATAGTGGCCGTTGGATCACCAATCCTGAATACCCGATGACCATTAGATCAGAGGCTAGTGACTAGAGGAAGCGCAGAGGAGAAGTAGAGATCTGATTCGTTGGATCTAAGCAGTGAGGATCAATAGTCATTGGATCCAGAAATAAATGCACGAAGGTTAATCCTTTGGATGAGCGTAGGAGAGCAGACTTGTCAAAGTCCTGAAGTCCCGAGATAAGCAGGGACCATCCATCATCAAGACTGACTAGTGGCACATGATACTCAACTTCGGAGAAAATCACTTTGAGGATTTTTTAGTTTGAGACTTGAAAAACCCAAAGTCCCGAGAGATGGAGTAAATGACAGCTGTCAGATAAGTTTGAAGTGGAAGGATAGGATAAGCCAATAAAGACGCATTGCAGAAAGATCGAGCCGTCAATATAAGTTCATGATTGATTAACAACATTCACTTTGGATCTAAAGATGCGAGGAGGTTACACTCTGGAGAGCTTGAGATTTGAAATTCCTGAAATGCGAATTTCCGTCAGCCGTTGGATCATTCCAAGTGGAAGGACATGATATGCCGGAAGAGATACATCATAGAAATATCGAGCCGTCGATCTAAGATTCTGATCAATGAACATGATTCACTTTGGATATAAATATACGAGGAGGTTATGCTCCAGAAAGCTTGATATTGGAAAAAACCAAAGCCAGGAAATCTGAAATGAATAAGGACCATCAGATTTGGAGGACATATGAGGATCGTTGGATCATTGTTGTTGGTTAGCAGACCATGTCAGAAGACCACATCAACAGATCATGTCAAAATAACACGTCAGCAAGGATATGTGGCAGACCATGTCTGCAGACCACGTCAACGAATACACATGGCATAATCAGATGATGACAAGTGTCAAGAAGAAATTGGTTCGTGCCATGTCAAAAAGTGATGTAAGAAATTTGTGTCACTCTGGGAGAATTTCTTCGGGAGTTTCACCACCAAGAAGTGTCAAAAGTCTTGAAGTCTCGAAGGACAAAGGTCCGAAGTCACTCTCAACCATTGATCTAAGACACACCGGGAGTTAGGACAACCTTTAGATCCAGAAGAAGAACATGTGCCACATGAGGATCCACATCAGCAAGGACACATGGCACAATAAAAAAAATGACAAGTGTCAAGTTTATTAGACACTTCAGGTATGTGAAAATCACAAATCTGAGTGACAGGTGGCAGCTACTAGGCTCRTGACACGTCATCAAGTGACATAATTAAGTGACGTCACTACGKGATCTTTGCTCCAGGAGTTTTRCCACCRACAGATGMCCTAAGTCCYGAAGTCCCGAATGCCGAAGTGGATACGAGTAGCCCAATCTGAAGATCACTTTGGATGCATTCTCAGCCGTTGATCTAGTACATTGGAAGGACATTTTAAGTGGAAGTGTTMACCGACAACAAGCGGTTTCCACCACCTATGACTTATTCAGGAGGTGATCACTCTGGAGGAGAATGAAGCAGTGATCAACTTAAAGTTCTGAAGTGCCGAAGTCACTTATGATCATTGATCGTGTAGGAGGGTACATGTCAACAGATCGTTAACTTCAGGAGAAACTACTATGGGAAAACACGAAGAGGAAAGGTTTGATATTTTTGAAGGCTGAAGTACTGGAGCAGAGGATAGCCATTGGATTAAAGAGGACATGCGTTAGTGGGTTGTCAACTCCAGGAAAAATCAAAGGAAGGAAGAAAGAAAGTTGATAATTGATATTGCCGAACCCTGAATACCCGAAGGGATTGTGACCATTGATCCAAAAGGGACACACGTCATTGGATCATGGACTCTGGGGGCAAGCAGAGTTTGAGAATCGAAACTCTCGAAGCTCGAAATGTGAAATCGATCTCGTCCATTGGTTTGGAGGTCCACATCTCACCTGATCATTGATACTAAGGATCGCGCATGGACAGAGGAAAGAAGGCAGGAAAGGAAGATAGGTTAGAGCCATTGATCGAAGGAGCATTGTCAAGATCGTGAGATCGATGGTTCGTCACATTGCAGGGCCATAACATGCTCGCGTCTTAATTTTTCATGAGTGGGCTGCAATTAAAACCATGGTTTTGGAGAAAGGGTACATGCCAGCTGGAGGTGGATTGCAGGGAGAAAAGTAGTTGATCCCAAACCACTCTTGGATGTGCTCGCAATCGTTCACCTACACAAGGACGTAGCTTGAGGTCACATGCGATAGGGGCCTAACGTGAAGAGAGCTCGCGACTGCAATCATTTGGTCACGAGAGACCATCACCCAAGGTCATATCAAGAAACAGAGATAGCACTTAGAAGATCGAGTTCGAGAAGCACCTTTTGAATAGGCGTTTGGTCACCACCGGTGGTCACATGAAGGAAGGGGATTAGAAGCCAAAGAAGCCATAATTGAGTGGCTGTAACTGTCAGAACAGAGTGATTGTATCTGCCAGAGAACTCGAGGAGCTGCAGGGTGATCGCCAGAGGAGATGAAGAGTCTTGAGGTAATTACCAGTGGAATGAAGACTGATCATAGAGACAATTGATAGATGGAAAATTGTCAAATTTTGTAACTGCAACAGAGAGGATAAGCTCAACTGTGACAAAGAAGACAAAGTGTCACACTTCTTGAGAAGGAAAAGAATCTCAGGATAAGCCACTGATGACAAACAGACTCATTATAACCACCAAAGAAGACAATGATTTGCATGGATGATCTAGTAAAGGACTAGGCATGGTAAATATATGTAGAAAAAATAGATATGGTTGCTGCTATTGAGTGTGATTCATGCGGGTAGAATCATGCTTTGCGCAGGAGATGAAATGCACAGAAGATGCATAGCGCATAGAATGGAAATAAGACACAGAGCATAAAGAGAAGAAGAAGCAAGGAACATAAATGCATATCAAAGAGAGGAAGAGAAAGATGAGGTGCGCATATAGAGACAGAGCAGAAGATCAGAAATCTCAAGAAGATGTGAGCAGGAAGACACTGATGCAAGCAGAGCAGAGTAGTGTAGCAGAACAATGATGAGACTAGTAAGCCATTGATAAATCCTGTATCACTGTGATAAATTTATGAGAAGAAAATATTCATATTTTAGGGTGGTAGGGAGGTGTTAGGGAGGATTGTTGTCCTGAGAGTTTCAAGTGGGTGCTTGAACATAGGGAGTTGTCGCTTCCATATGGTTGCAGCTAGAAAAACTAGGGTGGCAGGGTGGTGCAAGGGAGAACTATTGTTCTCTGTTATACAGGTTGGTGCATGTGTAACTAGAAATTGGTGCTTCCATCTAGTTGGTGCTGGAACACTCAGGGAGTTGGTGCTTCCTTCTAATGGGTGCTGGAGAAATCAGGGAGTTGGTGCTTCCTTCTAGTGGGTGCTAGAGAAACCAGAGAGTTGGTGCTCTCAACAAGTTGCTGCTTGTAAAACAGAGGTGGTAGCCTCAAAGAAAGTTGGTGCTCCTAAAAATGATAATGTACAAAAAACAAATATTACTTATCATATCAAGAAGAAGAGGTTTTTCCCTTTATGGGTTTCCTCAGGAAATATCTGTCTCTGTATATTTCATGTGTGTGATTGATTTTGAATATTCTATTGCTTACTTCCCTGCATTATTGTGATCATCATTGAGTGTTTTGTAAAGAGTTTAAAATGGTAATAATTGTTTAATCATAGTAACAACTGATTCACCCCCCCCCCTCAGTTGTCCAACACACCCCCACTAGGGCTATGCCCACAAATATCTATCTCTTCTTCTATTTTTTTCATTCTTTTTCAAAATCTGCACTGCATGCATTACATTCTTTAGGATTACAATCAAAATGAGGGTAAATACCCTCTGTGAAGCAGACTAGATCACACCAGGCTCCATATCCTGTGACCTAACCCTAAAAAACTAACTTATTCCAATCAACTATTTCTCATTTTCTAACTGACCACATAAAAATGAACTACTTCGACAATTGACCAACCTATACTAGGCCTCCTAGGTCTTTATTTATACTACTCTATTGGCTTATAACCATTACATTCTTATCAAAATCCTAACCCTAACATGGCTAGGTCTGTATGCATCCACGCCACACTGCTTTTCCTCCATCTGCATGCTTCTTTTCCTTCTTTTGTGCATGCTTCTTTTCTTTCTTTTTCCTCTCTACTTATTTTCTGCCACCTATGGCAAGCGATCCAAAAATATATATTTCTCTCCAAAAATAGGCCTGTGCCCGAAATATAATTTCCTCCCAAAATAGGCTTGCGCCCAAAATAGACTTTCTTCCCAAAACAGGCTTGCGCCAACATGCCCCCAATACTGACATGTGGCTCATCCAGAGCCACTACGCCTTAGTTCACACTCTGGATGGTGAGTTGCAACTTGTGAAACACTTTTGGTAAGTGGTTGAATTTCTCTTTAACCTATGTGTTGTGCTCTGCCAGCTTCTCCACACTCTACGCTGTAATGTGCTATAATAGCACTTGTCTGCATTCTACATGAATTTTCTCAATTGTCCCTTTCTCTACTTGCAATTATTCAATCATCCTCTCTGCATCCTGCTGTAGTGGCTCCAGCCGAGTCTGTCTTTCTTAGGTTCTTCATATCCTGCACACTCCTCATACTCTCTAGGATGGCCATTATGATGCAAGACCCCTCCCTCCTAGGGTTTGCGTGACCTCCCGGTCAAGGATATTCAATTCACTTGAGATGAATTAGCTCTTTGAGCCTCTACTAGACCCATAATTTAATTTTCATAGGTCCCTTGTTGTTACCCACACAGGTTTGATTCACCTGCACAACCTTTTCCTGGCGCTTCTGGTAACAATGAGTGGTGAACACTAGCTCATCTACTAGGATCCTCTCTTCCTTATGTCCACGGGATATGACCTCAGGATATCCCCCTTCATGACTTCGGGCTTCGATGATTTTAAATGCAACTTACTCCCTTTTCCCTGAACTCTGGACCCGTGAATCACCTGGACTAGATCTGTGGTCTGCGCTTCTATGGAAGACAATGACCATGATCTACTTTGGGAATCCAGCTTCGGGTGTTCTGAGTGTTCCAAACACCCCTTTTCCTCAGAGTGACCTTTACCCAGAGTTTCATATCAAGCACCACGTGCTCTTCTTGATAGATGGGTGAGATCCATCCTTTATTCCACTTTAGATGACTTATAGTCAATGCTCCTCCACTTTCTTTATCTTGGAGTATCAATCCTCTGAAGTGAAAGATCTTCCACCACGCGTCCTATTCCAATGGATGAATCTGAACTCTGACGCTTTGGCCTTCGAGATTTCTTGTGCCTTCACTCTTCAGTTTCCTCCTGAGTAAATGTCCACTCTCCATGTGTCCCTCTGTTCATCAACGGATCTTATTGACTCCAGCCTTTGAGAATTTTGACCCTCAAAAACTTACTCGCCAATTTCCTCGAAGTGTTCTATCACTGGAGTGATAGATATGACACCACGTGTTCCAACCACGTATGGATAGGATGATTCCTTACCTTTGGAGCTTCAGACGACTTCTGGTCAATGACTCCACTTCCTCCTTTCTTTTTCACCAGAGTATGCACTTCCAAACTCCATGATATTCTAATGCATGTGCCTCTCAGATCGATGACCACAATTTACTTTGATAGTTCAGGCTTTGAGAGTTTTGGCTTCACTACTCTCATTTTCCCCCGAAGTACTTTTCTCTCGGAGTACATGGATTGACGTCGCGTGTCCTTCTTGTATCCAATGGTCCATATCTCTTCAGCCTTCATGAATTCATGAATTTTTCTCTTTTCTCCATGCAAACCTTCCAAATCTTTACCTCCTAGAATCTCCGATCTGCTGCCACATATCCTCCTTGATACCGACGGTTAGGATTCAGTTCGCATCTCTGGGAATTCAATGATCCCGCTCTCAAAACCTTTTCAAACCTCTGAATACTCGGAGTGCCAAAGGAATTCAAGGCTAACCTCTGTGCAAATCTCCCATATCTCATGGCCTGGAATGATCCCACTTCCTTTGAATGAATCTTGCTCGTTAATTTGGGGAATCTTAAAGGGTTCCTCCCTATTGAATAATTATCACCTGCTAACTCTTCTGAGCTTGTTCTTCCTTGAAACCTCTAAGTCCTCAGAGATTTTCTTTGACACTTAGCTGAATTTTGACTATGTTCACACCTTGCAACTAGTCTTTATGACTCAATTGTTTTTCCTGAACAATATGAGTCTGAGTGAGTTTATGCCTACACACACTTTCAAGCTATCCCTCCTGAAATTTTGAGTCAAAACAGACTCTGTCAATGCACACCTTGTAGACACTTATGCACTCCTTGCAAACAAAAGCTTCACATTATCTCTCTTGAGCTTATGAGTCTAAAGAGACTCTATCAACACACACCTTGCGGACACTATGCACTTGCTCGTAGAAGAGAAATAATTGAAACTTATATAGTCCTCACAGATTCATAAATTCAACCGTGAAATTCATTCATAACATAAGAACAAGTAATAACAAAGAAATGCAATTAAACATAAAGCTTACCATTCATTCATCCAAATAGACACAATAATAGCAACACCAGACATTTGGGATCAATGCTTCTATGTTATATTCATTCAAAAAAAAATTACATGGGCTCATACACTCTGATAAGATTCAATGGTATTTAGCTACAATAATCTTCAACATCAATAACCTTTAGTCACCTTATTTGGGCAACAATACATTTATTTATACAAAAGAGCTCATAGATATTTTCCCTCCGACTACCTTAGTGCTATCCTATCAAATTAATGGCTTTCAACTACTAAGGATTTATTACAATAAATGATCAGTACAGACAGATAAGAGAGAATGCTTCAGATTTGTACTTCCATTAGCTACATTAAGGAAAATACAATATCCATCTATCTCACATGATGGTTCAACCTCTTAACATTTAATATCTTCTTTAATTACAATATTTTCAAGGTATTTCATGACATGCCATCTTTAAAATTTGAAAACACTTAAAAATGCACGCTGAGGTGTTGAGCTATCTTCCACTTGCATTTTGATGATGATGCTCCTGCATCATACTCCTCTGGAAAAAAATTCATGGACTCATGTCCATGAGCTCCTGCACTGAGTTTCCATTCTTCTGAATATCTACCTCATTTACCCAACTGACATCTTCTATTGGGTGTCCTTTCCACTTTACCAAATACTCAAAATAAGTCTTTCTCTTGGTCTTCTTACCAGTCCTTTGATCTATGATCTTATCCGTCTGTGGCTTTTCTGCTACAGGCATCTTCTTCTCCCACTGGATCTCTTTCTGATCTTGTGATCCTTTTGTTTCATCTTCCCTGTAAGGATATAGTTCTGAAATATTGAATATGGGATATATACCCACATCCTCTGACATCTCTATCTCATAAGCATTTTTATCAAATTTCCTTAGGATCTTGCATGGTCCTATCTTCTTCATATTCAATTTGTTATATGTTCCCCTTGGGAACATTTCCTTCTTGAGATGTTCTAGAACTTGATCTCCCACTTAAAATTGAAGTTTTTTCCTATGCCGATCAACTCTGTGTTTGTACTCTCTACTGTTGTTCTGCAACTACTCTTTGAAATGATTATGAAGCTTCTGCATTGTTTCAGCGAAGTCTTCTTCTCCAGTGCTTATGAATTCATTATGCTCCATATCTCTCAACTCTGATACTCCTCTTGGCTTCATCCCGTATACTATCTATAATGGGCTCTTTCCTGTACTTCTGTTTGGTGAGTCATTGTATGCAAACTCTGCTTGTGACAGAATTTGATCCCACTGGCTATGATGTTTAGTGACCAGACTCCTCAAAAAATTTCCTAAACTCCGATTTACCACCTCAGTCTAGCCATTTGTTTGAGGGTTATATGATGAACTAAAGAACAAATCCATCCCCAGTTTCTTCCACAATGTTCTCCATAAATGACCAACAAATTTAGTGTCTCTATCTGAGACAATACTCTTAGGAAACCCATGAAGTCTTACAACTTCCTTGAAAAAAAAATTGGCAATGTGTGTTGCATCATTAGTTTTCTGGCAGGGGATAAAGTGTTCCATATTTGAGAATCTATCCACTACAAAAAATATGGAATCATTTCCCCTTTGTGTTCTTGGCAATCCTAACACTAAATCCATGCTTATTGCATCCCAAGGCCTATCTGGAATAGACAATGGTTGATATAACCCAATGTTCTGTCACTTTCCTTTTGCATACTGGAAAATATTACATCTATTTACAAATTTCTCCAGTTCTATGAACTGTTCAACCGTGCAAATGTCTTATCATGGCCAAAATGTCCTGCTAGACCTCCACTATGTTTTCCCTTCAACAAATTTTCTCTCATTGAGCACTTTGGTATGCACAATTGGCAAACGTTAAGTAACAATCGATCTTGAATTAGATACTCTTTCCACTGTCTTCTGTCTCTGAGCACAATATTTTCACATGCTTCATGTGTCTCTTTAATATTCGGGTCATCACAATACATCTCCTTAAGGTGTTCAAACCCTAGGGTTTTCACTTGAAATTCCTGCAGAATCAGACATCTCCTGCTCAATGCATCAACAACTTTGTTAGCATCACTAGAAATATGTTTAATGATAAAAGTGAAATTTTTCATAAACTCTATCCACTTATCACGTCTTTGATTCAACTTCTCATGTCTGGTTATGAATTGTAAAGCCTGATTATCACTATACAAAACACATTCTTTTGGAACAAGGTAGTGCCTCCATTTCTTCAAGGCTTGAATTATTGCATTAAATTATTTATCATATGTGGAGTACTTTCTCTTAGTGTCATTCAACTTCTCACTGAAATATGCAACATGCCTATTATCTTGTCTCAAGATTGCTCCAATTGCAACTCCACTAGCATCACATATTACTTGAAATGTCCTCCCAAAATCTAGCAAGACCAAAATTGATTGTTAGAATATCTTCTCCTTTAATACCCTGAAGCTTTTCTCAGCTTCTTCTGTCCACTTAAAAGACTTGTGTCTCTTCTTCACTGTATCTAGTATTGTT
>JASDQU010735150.1:4971-39382 GCA_032191745.1 Picea mariana
TTATTGCTTGATTCCTATTCTTGTTTTGTAATTGGTTCTATTGTATAAGTATTGATATGAAAGAAATACCCCATGTAGGCCAGTCTACCACATGGTAATACAAAATGGATTATTCGAGCATCCAAAAATTTGTTATTATATGGATAAATGCATAATCTTTCTTCTATGTGACCTATCCTTTTTTGTGTAGTTTCTAGTTTCACTATTGTTTAACAAGCTTTTATGATGTATACACTTATATTTATGCTACAAGACATGGATTATCAAATGCATAACCCGGTTTAGAATTCTAATGATATAATATTTTAGATTTAAGTATGAATCTCCCTTTTATAAGTTCACAAAAAAAGTATGAATCTCCCTTGTATTATGTTGGATCAGATGATGTGTCCTCATTAAATCACTTTATTACACACAAGTCTCAACAACGCTTTGAGTGAGACTTCCTTTCCCTGTGGAAGGTTGAATATGTCAACGCTACTAGACTACAACTGTACTTGTCGATAACCTTTGAGAACCCCAATCTCCAATTTTGTGCCAATAAGTACTTCTATGTGTCTCTTCTTTTCTATGATTTTTTTTATAGTTTGCAGAGTTTTAGAAAAAAACGTTATAGTGAAAATTCCAAATTGACCTATTTAAAACTAATTTCCGGAGCATTTAGGAACCCTAAATTCCATAGGGCATATCTATATAATTATATCAATCAAGAATCTGAAATTTGTACCAAATATACACCATGATATCTCCTTTGTCTCTGTAATGTTTCAAGGTCTGAAACATCCCAAAACATAAGTTATAAAAAACATTCCAATATGACACCTTCAAAACTAATTTCAAGTGCATTTTGGAACCCTAAATTCCGCTGGGTATATATCTAAAAGTGTAGCAAACAGAGTCCAAAATTCTGACCATGTGTACACTAATATCTCTCCTCTATCTCTTCCAAATTTCAAGGTCTGAAACATCCTAGAAAAAAAAGTTATCATGAAAATTCCAAGATGACTTGAAACTTATTTTACAATTCAA
Organism: Picea mariana; assembly: GCA_032191745.1. Classification (NCBI taxonomy): domain Eukaryota; kingdom Viridiplantae; phylum Streptophyta; class Pinopsida; order Pinales; family Pinaceae; genus Picea; species Picea mariana. The sequence goes on from JASDQU010735150.1 coordinate 6,001, forward strand.
TCTTTGCTAATCCATTCTTCACACACTTTATTTCTCTCAATGCTTTATCTTTTTATAATTTTTCATAACCTTTCTTGAAGGGACATGTCCATTCATTAAATTTAATTTATGATACCATGGGAAAGTACCCAAAACCATGAGAAAATACTGAAAACCATGTGAAAATATCCCAAACCCATGGGTTTGAAACCACCATTTGACATTTTACTTTTTCACTTGCAACCGAATATACTTGTAAACCTATATATATATATATATATAATTCAATCTTGGAAATGATGTGTGTATTGTAATTTCATAATATGACATTAATGACAAGGTTAATCCTTTGACATCAATGACAATAATTCAAAGTTTGTTTCATCCTAAGAACTTGTGTGCAACATGTTGTTGTTGCTATCTACTTGGCCTCTGTTGTGGATAGAGAAAATGAAGACTGTTTCTTCCTCAACTAGGACATTAGATAGTTTCCCCAAAATAACTCTTCACTTGTAATTTTCCTATCATCAAAACTGACTTCCCAATCTGCATCTGTATATGTTGTTAGAGTAAATTCTTCACATCTTGAGTACCACTGGCTGAAATCCAAGGTTCCCTTTAGATATTTGAATATTATTTTCACTGCTTTCACATGAGTTTATTTTGGCACAACTTGAAACCATGCAACCAATCCTACTTATTTCATAATGTTCGACGTTGACTCCATAAAATATAGTAGGTTGGAAATCATTGACCTGTACAATGTTTGATTTTATTTTGGAGATTCGTCATCTTTTCTCAATTTACAACATGTGAGCATGGGTGTGTTGACTAGTGCACAATATTCCATTCTAAATTTCTTCAACATTTCCTTGATGCACCGGGTTTGTGAAATGGATATCCCTTTGTTGATTTGAGAAATATATAAACCAAGAAAGAATGATAATTCACCAAACATAGATATCTAAAATTCCCTTTTCATTTCTATTGCAAACTCTTGGCACATTTGTTCATATTTCCTCCAAAAATGACATCATCTACATAAACCACAACAATCAACAGATTGTATCCTACTATCTTGATGTAGATATTACTTTCAATAGTTCCTCTTTTGAATCCTTGTTATTGTAAATATGTGCTAAGTCTTAAATACCACGCTGTGGGAGCTTGTTTTATCCCATAGAGTTCTTTATTCAATTTTCATACACGATCCTTTTTTTATACAATAACAATCCTTTTGGATGTTCAATGTATACTTCTTCTTCTAAATTTCCATTAAGAAAGGAAGACTTGAAATCCATTTGATAAACTTTGAAGTTCTTGAAACACGCAAATGAAAAAAACATTATGAAATCTTTTAGTCTTGCAATGGGGGCAAAGGTTTATTCAAAATAATTACTTTCAACTTGAGCATAGCCTTTAGAAGTGAATATTTATTTATTTCTTATTACTTTTCCATATTCATTCAACTTGTTCCTAAAAAACCACTTGGTTCCAATCCCATTTTTGTCTTTTGGTCTTGGAACAAGTTCCCATGTTTCATTCTTCTCAATTTGATTCATCTCTTCTTCCATGGCATCAATCCAATGCTTATATTCACTAGCTTCTGTAAATTTCTTAGGATCTATTTTAGATATCAAAGAGAAGTTCACATATTCCGATACACTTTATAGTCTTCTTCTAGTCTGAACTCTCATATATTTATTACCAAGAATTAAATTTTCTGAATAATTCTTTCAAAAAATATAGATATTATCTTTTTATATTGACATATTGATTCTTATTCTTCATTTCCTTCTCCTTATCCTTCTTCTTTACATATTGGATCCTTTGTTTGAACATGTTCTTTCTCCTTCAGATGCCTTGATTCATCCAATTTCACATTGGAACTCTCTATGATTTTTCCCAATGCTTTATTGTAACATCTATAAGAATTTATTCTTGATGAATAACCAAGAAAGACACCTTCATTAGATTTGGAGTCAAATTTTCCCAAGTCCTAATCATCTCTCTTTATGTAGCACTTTCTTTTAAAAAAATTGAAGTATTTAACTGTTTTTTTTCTACCCTTCTATAATTCATAAGGTGTTGTGTTGTTGTTGACTCTAATTTTCCCTCTATTCATAATGTAGACTATGGTGTTGACTACTTATCTCCAAAACCTATCTGATAGATTACCTTCATTCAACATTGTTCTAACCATCTCTTGTACAGTTCAATTCTTCCTTTCTACCACTCCATTCTATTATGGATTTATTGCAGCTGAAAAATGTCTCTTTATTCCATGAAGCTCACAAAATTCTTCAAATTCATTTGAGATAAGCTCACCTCCTTTCTCTAATCTCAAGAAATTAATTTTCAAATCAGTTTTTTTTTCAACCAAGGATTTTAATGCTTCAAACTTCTCAAATTCTTCAAAATTTTCTTTTAGAAATGTAATCCATGTCATTCTAGAGTAATCATCAATGTGAAAAATGAAGTAATTTTCACCGTGTAGACTTTTTGTCCTTGTAGGCCCACAAATATTTGTATGAATGAGTTCCAATGGACTCGTTGTTGAGTACTCCTTTGATTTTAAGCTTTATCTTGTCTTTTTCCCATGCTAACATTGCTTGCAAAGATCATTTGAAGGATTAACAATATTTGGAATATCTCTCATTGCTTGTTTGGTGCTGATTTTTACTAGATTATCAAACTTTATATGGCCCATGATTTCATGACATAACCAACTCTCATATTTTTTTCCCATACATAATTTTTGTCCCTTGATCTTATTGAGGATATATATAGTATTTGAGGTTCTATATGATTTTTCCACTAATATTACCGAGCCTTTATTCCTTATATCACAACCTTGATAATCAAATGTGAGAGTGTGCCCTTGATCACACATTTGGCTAACACTAAGAAGATTATGTTCCAAAACTTCAACATACAAGACATTATATGTTTTATTCTTTCCATTATCAAGACTAAAAGTACATTTTCTGGCTATCATTGTGGTAGAATTATCTCCAAATGTTACACTACCTTCATTTACTTCCTTAAAAGTTTGAAGCTTGTTCTTGTCCCTTGTCATGTGGCTTGAGAATCCATTGTCAACGTACCATATATTTCATTTATTTTGAGCATGAAGGGAAGTTTGCACAAGCATAGATTCCTCCTTCTTCTGCTCTTCTTGATCTGGCTTCCTTTTCCAAACGCGTATGGGTTCTTTCTTTTTTCTGGAAAGGGTATCTTCTTCCCTTTTTTTTTTCTAGAAGTTTCCACTAGGCCACTTCTACAAATATGTGCTATGTGCCCATAATTGTTTCATTTATAACATACAACATTGCACTCCAATAATGGAGCAAATCAATTATAGTTTATATTTGAGAACCCATAAGTACTTCTATTTTTTATCCATAAATGATTATTTCTTGCATATGCTCTACAATCTATTACTTTATTACCAAAGTGATTGGAAGAAAAACAATAACCAAGGAAAGAGTTTTGGTACCAAGTTGTGCGAGGCCATCTTGGTGGGAAAATATTATAAATATGTCCTTGTTGTCTTTGGGGGGAATGCCAATTTTCTACAAAACATCATTTTCTCTCTTCTTGTTTCCTTCATCATCGATGGAGCTTTTGAGTACATAAACATAGATTTTATATTTTCTGTCATTTACTTTCTTCAATGGCTCTGTAGCTTTTGAATCTTCTTTGGTGGTCATATACCTCTAATCATAACTAAGACCAATTTTAATGAGTGGTGATATTTGGTTCAGGATGAGATAGGATCATACCTTTGTGCAATCTATAGGGGAAACTTCGTATCTTTTTCATATGGAGTCATTACCATTTTACTTGGATCAGGTTGCATTGGATAAATAAGTCACCTCATGGCATAGGGTCACTATAAAAAACAAGAAGACAAGTGTCTCCTATGTGATGCCTGCAATTTCCCAAAGGTCTGCTCTAGCAGAGACATCATATGCAAGCCCTAGCATGAGCAAGAGAACTTAGACACCATCTAGCTTAGAGGAAGAGGTATATGAAGGAAAATAGGAAGCATTTTTGAGTGACACACTTCAGATTCCATTTTCATCCATTCCTGACAACACCTGGATCTCAGGTGAGAAATTTCGCAAGGTCCTAACTTTGATTTTTCCTTGGAATAATTTCTATACCACATCCCCATTCCAATCCTATGGTGATACTATCATCAATGAGGCCACCCCACTTTCCTCCATCCCACCCTAATCCCACACCACTCCACTTCCATCGCATACCAACCCTCGTCAATTCCATACCACCCCACCCCAGACATGCATTAGACTTTCTACCCCAGTCACTTCACCATATAAACCCACCATCATCCATATTCTCGATGAACCTCCTATGAAAATCCACTCTACCACTATCATCGAAGAATCCACTACTCCACAGAATGGTGGGACCACCACCATCGTGCACACCACCCTACCATCCCCACCCCATAACTCGCTTGAAACAATTTCACCATACTTTACTACACATCCTACCACCAATGTTAGTACCACTATTTCATTCCACTCCACTTCTCCTCCAATCCTAGAAGTCCTAATCCCCCTGCACATGACCCTTGAAATGTCCTCTCATACAAAACCAGAGACATGACCTAAAACCCATATTCCTATGGATGGAGACCCTCCATAGGACCAAATAGATGTCTAGAATGATACTTAGTCATCATAGAGCACTAATTCTATCAAGGAACATATTGTGCCTCTAATACAAGACCCTAAACAATGCCGATCTATCTTGGATATCTACTTGGAGAAAATAAAGGTGCTTACAAAAATTCCTCCGGAGGTCACGAACAAGATTACGCGAAGCCTCATAACTCATTCACCTACCCCAGATGGCATTGGTAACCCCATATTTCATGAGATTTCTATTGCAAGCAATCAACCACTTTCTAGACGACTACCTTTGGATTCCATTTCCATCAGTGGAGAGATATCCATATGGGATACACCATAGATCCTACACCTTATTCAGGCTTCCACCAACCAGTTGGAGCAGAGTCTCACAACAGTTGAGCATACCAAACAATCCCTCACACAACAAATAGAATCATTACAAGAGGTTGTCAACAAAGCTATTGCAACCAAATAAATTGAGCAGGATTTGCAGGTATAGGCCGAATCCACCGTTGCAACAAACACCGATAAGTTTTCTCAAGTCTGGCCTTCTTTCCGCTAGATCATTCTTGAGATTCCAGAAGATATCACTCTGGTTGTGCCTCTTGACAGATTTTACCTCATTGCTAGCGCATGGTACTAGTACATGACCAAGACAGATACCCTATAAAATGAGGCATTTGCACTCAAGTTAAAGGAAAAGGAGCCACTGGAAGAGCTCCTTCAGAGTCTTACACATGCATTTGAGGAGGGCACCAATTTCAATTCCTCACTTCATTATCAAATCGAGGAATGTCATTGACTCTTCGATATGGTCATAGTTTGGGTTGGCTTGTTGGATCAATGTTGTAATCCTGTCTAAGAGTTTAACACTAGGATTAAGAAAATGCATGCAAAATTCTGGGCCATTGTTGACCCTATCAAGAAAGAGGCTAAGTTTTTTGATATGGAAGTTGAGAATGATCAACTAGTTTCCATCGATGAGGATAATAGATATGCAAAGATGAAACTTTGACAATTCAATCCTAAAATCCAAGATGAGTATGTTCCGCTGCAATAGTTGGACTCCCTTTCTGACACAAAGTGGAATGCTCTGTTGGCTACCAAGTCTGAGGTGATTGATATCAATGACATGTAGGAATTTGTTGCAGGGAAACTCTATTTTGGAAAGGAAATAGAAATATTGGGTGGCACACCATGACAGTTTCCATGAGTAGGCCCTTGCAATTGTACTAGAGTTGGGCCATTCATTTGAAGGTGACCACAAAAGAAAATTAGAAGGTTGACTTAGAATGAGTTAAATATTGTGAATGGGACCTGTTGGGCCCTTCATTTTGGAGAATGTTCAGTTTCATATAAGGATCACAATTTTACGGGAAAGCGTAGTAGGGCAATGAAAGGCTAGAAGCAATGAAAAGTAGTTACGTTGAGTGGAAAGATAACTACCAACATACTAGCAACGAATATAGATAAGATGCCAGCTGGATGAAGAAGCATAAAGGTCTAAAAGCTTCAAGTGTAGGAAAAGACAAATCAAGAAAGCAATAGAAACAAAATCAAGAAACCACAGAAGCATAATCAAGAAGTAGCCAAGGGAATGATACCAATTGGGAAAATGTAATGGGAAAGGGCTAATTGTTGATTCTCAATACTATTTTTGCTCAGATTCTATTGTTACTGTTGTTTCCTAATTGTAGAGTGGATGATCTAAGTTTGAGATCTGACATTATTATTGAGAGTTGTTAGACTATTATTGATTGATTCCTATTCTTCTTTTGTAATTGGTTCTATTGTATAAGTCTTGATATGAAAGAAATAACCCATGTAGGTCAGTCTACCATATGATACTACAAAATGGATTATTCGAGCATCCAAAGATTTGTTATTATATGGATAAATTCATAATATTTCTTCTATGTGACCTATCCTTTTTTGTGTAGTTTCTAGTTGCACTATTGTTTAACAAGATTTTGTGATGTATGCACTTATCTTTATGCTACACGTCATGGATTATCAAATGCATAACCCGGTTTATAATTCTAATCATATAATATTTTAGATTTAAGTACGAATCTCTCTTGTATGATTTCACAAAAAAAAGTATGAATCTCCCTTATATTATGCTGGATCAGATGACGTGTCCTCATTAAATCACTTTATTACACACAAGTCTCAACAATGATTCGGGTGAGACCTCCTTCCCCTGTGGAAGGTTGGATATATCAATGCTACTAGACTACATCTGTACCTGTCGGTAACCTTCGAGAACCCAAATATCCAATTTTGTGCCAACAAGTACTTTTGTATGTCTCTTCTTTTCTCTGAATTTTTTATAGTTTGCAGAGTTTTAGGAAAAACGTTATAGTGAAAATGCCAAACTGATCTATTTGAAATTGATTTCTAGAGCATTCAGGAACCCTAAATTCCATAGGGCATATCTATGAAATTATATCAATCCAGAATCTGAAATTTGTACCACACATACACCATGATCTCGCCTTTGTCTCTGTAACATTTCAAGGTCTGAAACATCCCAAAGCATAATTTATAAAAAACATTCCAATATGGCATGTTCAAAACTAATTTCAAGTGCATTTTGGAACCCTAAATTACAATGGGCATATATCTAAAAGTGTAGCAAACCAGAGTCTGAAGTTTTGACTACGTGTACACTAATATCTCTCCTCTATCTCTTCCAAATTTTAAGGTCTGAAACATCCTAGAATTTTTTTTTTATCATGAAAATGCCAAGATGACTTGAAACTTATTTTACAATTCAATCTTTGCTAATCCATTTTTCACACACTTACATTCTCTCAATTCTTTATCTTTTTATAATTTTTCATAACCCCTCTTGAAGGGACATGTCCATTCATTAAATAATTAATTTTTGATACCATGGGAAAGTACCCAAAACCATGAGAAAATACTACAAACCATGTAAAAATATCCCAAACCCATGGGTTTGAAACCACCATTTGACATTTTACTTTTTCACTTTCAACCCTTTTTTAATATACTTGTAAACCTATATATATATAATTCAATATTGGAAATGATGTGTGTATTGTAATTTCATAATATGACATTAATGATAAGGTTAATCCTTTGACATCAATGACAATAATTCCAACAATATCCCCCTTTGTCATTGATGTCAATATTGCAATGAAACACATAGTCCACCAAGCATAGAAAGAATTATCCCCATGTATGCAAATCTCCCCATTTGACATGAGTGGAAAAGGGATGATCCCCCCCAAGGTTTGGATTCTCCTTAAGAACTTAGTAATGAGATATATACTAATCCCAATTTTTGTCTGAGATACTCAAATATCTATTTGGGAAGGGATTTGTTAAAATATACTCAATATGTTCTTTGGTGGCAGTATATTCCAACTTGACATTCTATTATGCTACTTGTTCTCTTAAGAAGTGATACTTTATTGGAATATGATTTATTTTCGAGTGCATATAAATATTCTTTGAGATATTTATTTCACTTGTGTTGTCACAAATTATTGAGATTGAATGGTCATATTCTACCTTAATATCTTTCAAAGTTTGTTTCATCCTAAGAACTTGTGTGCACCATGTTGTTGTTGCTATATACTTGGCCTCTGTTGTGGATAGAGAAAATGAAGATTGTTTCTTCCTCAACTAGGACACTAGATAGTTTCCCAAAAATAATTCTCCACTTGTACTTTTCCTATCATCAAAACTGACTTCCCAATATGCATTTGTATATGTTGTTAGAGTAAATTCTTCACCTCTTGAGTACCACTAGCTGAAATCCAAGGTTCCCTTTAGATATCTTAATATTCTTTTCACTACTTTCACATGAGTTTCTTTTGGCACAACTTGAAACCATGCAACCAATCCTACTTATTTCATAATGTTTGATGTTGATTCCATAAAATATAGTAGGTTGGAAATCATTGACCTATACAATGTTTGATTTTATTTTGGAGATTCGTCATCTTTGCTCAATTTACAACATGTCAGCATGGGTGTGTTGACTAGTGCACAATATTCCATTCTAAAATTATTCAACATTTCCTTGATGCACTGGATCCCTTTGTTGATTTGAGAAATCTATAAACCAAGAAAGAATGATAATTCACCAAGCATAGACATCTAAAATTCCCTTTTCATTTCTATTGCAAACTCTTGGCACATTTGTTCATATTTCCTCCAAAAATGATGTCATCTACATAAACCAAAAAAATCAATAGATTGTATCCTACTATCTTGATGTAGAGATTACTTTCAACAGTTCCTCTTTTGAATCCTTGTTATTATAAATATGTGCTAGGTCTTAAATACCACGCTCTTGGAGCTTGTTTTATCCCATAAAGTTATTTATTCAATTTTCATACATGATCCTTCTTTTTTTATAATAATAATCCTTTTGTATGTTCAACGTATACTTATTCTTCTAAATTTCCATTCATAAAGGAAGACTTGAAATCCATTTGATAAACTTTGAATTTCTTGAAACACGCAAATGAAAAAAACATTATGATATCTTTTAGTCTTGCAACTGGGGCAAAGGTTTCTTCAAAATAAATACTTTCAACTTGAGCATAGCCTTTAGAAGTGAATATTTATTCATTTCTTATTAATTTTCCATATTCATTCAACTTGTTCCTAAAAAACCACTTGGTTCCAATCATATTTTTGTCTTTTGGTCTTGGAACAAGTTCCCATGTCTCATTCTTCTCATTTTGATTCATCGCTTTTTCCATGGCATCAATCCAATGCTTATATTCACTAGCTTCTATAAATTTCTTAGGATCTATTTTAGATATCAAAGAGAAGTTCACATATTCCGATACACTTTATAGTCTTCTTCTAGTCTGAACTCTCATATATTTATTACCAAGAATTAAATTTTCTGAATAATTCTTTCAAAAAATATAGATATTATCTTTGTATATTGACATATTGATTCTTATTCTTCATTTCCTTCTCCTTATCCTTCTTCTTTACATATTGGATCCTTTGTTTGAACATGTTCTTTCTCCTTCAGATGCCTTGATAAATCCAATTTCACATTGGAACTCTCTATGATTTTTCCCAATGCTTTATTGTAACATCTATAAGAATTTCTTCTTGATGAATAACCAAGAAAGACACCTTCATCAGATTTGGAGTCAAAGTTTCCCAAGTCCTCATCATATCTCTCTATGTAGCACTTTCTTTTGAAAAAAATGAAGTATTTAACTGTTGTTGTTCTACCCTTCTATAATTCATAAGGTGCTGTGTTGTTGTTGACTCTGATTTTCCCTCTATTTAGAATGTAAAATGTGGTGTTTGGTGTTGACTACTTATCTCCAATACCTCTTTGATAGATTACCTTCATTCAACATTCTTATAACCATCTCGTGTACAATTCAATTCTTCCTTTCTACCACTCCATTCTATTATGGATTTCTTGCAGCTGAAAAATGTCTCTTTATTCTATGAAGCTCACAAAATTATTCAAATTCATTTGAGATAATATCACCTCCTTTCTCTGATCTCAAGAACTTAATTTTCAAATCAGTTTTTTTTTCAACCAAGGATTTAATGCTTTGAACTTCTCAAATTCTTCAAAATTTTCTTTTAGAAATGTAACCCATGTCATTCTAGAGTAATCATCAATGTGAAAATTGAAGTAATTTTCACCTTGTAGACTTTTTGTTCTTGTAGGCCCACAAAGTTTTGTATGAATGAGTTCCAATGGACTCGTTGTTGAGTGCTCCTTTGATTTGAATCTTTCTCTTGTATTTTTCCCGTGCTAACATTGCTTGCAAAGAGTGTTTGAAGGATTAACAATATTTGGAATATCTCTTAGTACTGCTTATTTGGTGCTGATTTTTACTATATTATCAAACTTTATATGGCCCATGCTTCCATGTCATAACCAACTCTCATATATTTGTCCCATCCATAATTTTTGTCCCTTGATATTATTGAGGATATATATAGTATTTGAGGTTCTACATTCTTTTTCCACTAATATTACCGAGCCTTTCTTCCTTATATCACAACCTTGAGAATCAAATGTGAGAGTGTGTCCTTGATCACACATTCGGCTAACACTGAGAAGATTATGTTCCAAAACTTCAACATACAAGACATTCTATGTTTTATTCTTTCCATTATCAAAGCTAAAAGTACATTTTATGGCTATCCTTGTGTTAGAATTATCTCCAAATGTTACACTACCTTCATTTACTTCCTTAAAAATTTGAATCTTGTTCTTGTCCCCTGTCATGTGGCTTGAGCATCCATTTTCAACATACCATCTATTTCCTTTATTTTGAGCATGAAGGGCAGTTTTCACAAGCATAGATTCATCCTTCTTATGCTATTCTTGATTTGGATTCCTTTTCCAAACTCATATGGGTTCTTTTGTTTTTATGGAAAGGGTATCTTCTTCCCTTTTTGTTTTTCTAGAAGTTTCCACTAGGCCACTTCTACAAAAATGTGCTATGTGCCCATAACTGTTTCATTTATAACATACAACATTGCATTCCAATAATGGAGCAAATAAATTATAGTTTCTATTTGAGAACCCATAAGTACTTCTATTTTTTATCCATAAATGATTATTTCTTGCATATGCTCTACAATCTATTACTTTATTACCGAAGTGATTGGAAGAAAAACAATAACCAAGGAAAGAGTTTTGGTACCAAGTTGTGCGAGGCCATCTTGGTGGGAAAATATTATAAATATGTCTTTGTTGTCTTTGGGGGGAATGCCAATTTTATACAAAACATCATTTTCTCTCTTGTTGTTGCCTTCGTCACCGATGGAGCTTTTGAGTACATAAACATAGCTTTTATATTTTCTGTCAATTTACTTTTTTCAATGGCTTTGTAGCTTTTTAATCTTCTTTGGTGGTCATCTAACTCTTATCATAACTAAGACCAATTTTCATGAGTGATGATCTTTGGCATTTGATGATATCATCTAATATTTTAGTTTTCTTTTCAAACTTCAAGATTCTATTCAACTAAGAAATTAACTTCTCCAATTCCTTTCTTAAGGAAACACTTTTAGCTTCTAGTTTCTCACAATTTCCTTCCTTTTCCTTCAGTTGGATTCTCACCACTTATTTCATCCTTTTTTCCTCATCTAGTTGAATCTTTAGGATAATAATAGTCTTATCAGTTTCTTCAAAGATCTATGCCATTTTTTATTTTGCATCATGATCCTCCTCTTCATATTTTTGCAGCTTCTTCTTTTCTTTCAAATTCTTTTTCTTAGCTTCTTTATTCCACTTAAGGAACAATTGAGTTCTTATTCAACATCTACTTCCACATCTGTTTTGACATTTTGTTCCTATATTGAATCCATAATTTCTTTCCCTTTGTGTTCATTTTCTAAAGTATCAATTCCCATTTCCATGTGTTCTCCCTAGATATACCTTCCAATGGTTAGACTATTTCTGAAGGAACTAACTCTCATACCAATTGTTGAGCACACACTTATACTAAGCGGAGGAGGTGAATCAATATAAGATAGTTTTTAAACTTTTTTAAACATTCATAAACCATAAGAAAACAATCACATATGAGGGATATTAATTCCAAAACATGGAACACCATATTTACATAGAAACCATTTCAAGAGAAAACCACAAAACGTTTTTTTATAATTCTTTGTAATAACCAACCTACTTCTACAAATATTTGTAGGCACCAACCTACTCGAGACACCAATTTCCACTAGTAAATATCCTATTAGGCACCGACCTACTCTTACAGATCTTTGTAGAAACCAATCTATTGGAGACACTAATCCCCACCGCTAAGCACCAAATTAGCAAGGGAGACCAATATCTTTGTTTGAGAGGCACCAACCTACTCTTACAAATCTTCATAGAAAACAATCCCCACCGCTAAGCACCAGCTTGGAAAGAGAGACCAATATCTTTTTGATGAGTTTCACCAGCCTTCATTGAGTCTTCTTGCTACTTCTTCCTTCACCAGGTCTGCTAGATGCTTCTTCCTTCACCAATCCTACTCACTACTTGTTCCTTCACTACGTCTACTCACTACTTTTACCTTTACTAGATTTGACCAAAATTTGAATTTTCAAATGGTAACTTTCCCAAAGCTTGTTGTTTTGGGTCTCTTCCCAAGAATGAACATGTATATCCTTCCATGTATCTAATTTTTCAAATTTGATTCTAAAATTGTTACTTGAGTTACATCTGTATGTATCATACATTCTCCAAAATTTTCATAGTCTGAAGAGTCCCTAAAAACAAGTTATAGTGAAAATTCCAAGCTGACCTATTTGAAACTAATTTCAGGAGCATTCAAGAACCCTAATTTCCATAGGGCATATCTATGAACATATATCGAACCAACATCTAAAATTTGTACCACATGTACACCGATATCTCTTTTTTGTCTTTGAAAAGTTTCAAAGTCTGAAACATCCCAGAAAATAAGTTATAGTGAAAGTGCCAAGATGACCTATTTGAAATTGATTTCAGAAGTATTAAGGAACCCTAAATTCCACAAGGAATATCTCCAAAAGTATAGAAAACCAACATCTGAAAAATTGTACCACATGTACAACAATATCTCTCCTCATCCACTTCCAAATTTCAAGGTCTGAAACATCCTGGAAAAAAAAGTTGTCACAGAATTCCAAGATGACCAAAAACTGATTTCACAATTCAATCTTTGCTAATCATTTTTTCACACACTTACTTTCTCTTAATGATTTTTCTTTTTAAATTTTTTTCACAACTCGTCATGAAGGTACAGTTCCATTCATTAAATAATTTATTCCCAATACCATGGTAAAATACCCCAAATCGTGGGAAATACCCCAAACCATGGGAAAAGTTCCCAAACCCATGGGTTTGAAACCACTATTTCACTTTATATTTTTTCACTTGCACCCTATTTTTAATATACTTATAAACACACACACACACACATATAAAATTCAATCTTGGAAATTATGTGTGTATTGTAATGTTGTAATATGACATTAATGAAACGATTAATTCTTTGACATCTTGAGAATAATTCCAATGAACCGAGAGGCCCTAAACTTGATAGTGTCTTTCCTAAGGATTCTTGGAGGATACTATGGAAGTGTAACTTGTGTTGGATTTACCCATTCACTAAAGATAGGGAAGTTGTTTCTTATGTGACAATGGTGCCATCTTCTAATTTTCCACTAGTATTTTGTTTTGTGAGGGTTTTTTAGTAAGGTTCTAGATTATGTGGTAACATTTTGGCGCCATTGTCAGGGAGAATTGACTCATTCTTATTAGAAATATGAATTATATACTTCAACATTCATATATGAGTATACATCAAAGCCTAATATAGTGTTCTCATCAGGAGACTCCACAAAAAGATAACCGAGGGGTTGGAACTTCCAAGTAGAGAACTTTTAATAGGTAGACTAATCCTCCTAAAGTCTATAAAAGAAGAAGAGTCCCTTCAACTTCTCCCATGATAAGAACTCTTTTTAGTAATTCTGCTAATTAAATCCAATGTCTTTGCAACCATAGTTTACCAATTTCTACAAGTCACTTGACTTGTCTGGAATTCAAGGTTACCCTCATAACATGCTTGATAAAATTTGATAAATGGTTACCCAAGTTTTCCGGTAATAATGTCATTACTACTGAAAAACACTTGTCCTAATTTTACATTGTTTTTGAACACCATCCTATCCCAAATGATCACGGGGAATCAATCATGAAACTATTTTCTATATGTTTATAATGATATGAAAAATAATGGTATAATAGTTTTCCTAAGAATATTATTAAGTCTTGGCAAGCCTTCCATGATGTTTTTATGAAAACATGGACTATAGAAAAGATTGTGAACTTTTTCTAACCCAATTCCATGAGATCAAGAAGAAAGATAACGAATCCATGAAATAATTTTACCAAATGTTTGATAACCTTATAGAACAAATTATCATGAACTGAAACCAAGGGATGGTTCCACTATCTTATAATATACCAATGCATTCAATGGGAAATTTGGTTTCATGCTAAGAGAAAAAACTTTTGAGAACCTTGAAAGAGATAAATAATGGGATACCAAGATTTAAGAGAATATGTTAGCCTCCAAGGTAGAAMCTTTTCATTCACCAAGAGCCAAGTCTAAAACTAAACCTATGTCTATGAAGAATGTCGACCCTATTATTGATGCAGTGATGACTATTGCAAAAAAAATGGACCAAATAACTATCGAGATTTTGAACTCCCAAGTTAATATTATGGATAGTTTAAGCATTTTGGAAAGGGAAAAAGCGCAAACTAAAAATCCTCTTCCTAGAGCTCAATATACTAACAATCAACAACCTAGAGGAAATTGAGTATGGAATAGGAGTTAACCTCCTCCTACGAAAAAGAGTTCCTAATACCCCTGCCTCATCTAATATGATTAACCAAAGAAGATATCCCTTGGTGATTGTATTGAAATGAATATTATAGAGAATGGGAATAACCTATGAATTAATTCCATAAGGTAGGTTAATATCCTAATAATCGTGAACAAATGAACCTTGTTGAAGTTGAAGATATGGCTCCTATCTAGGCTTTCCATGGAGAAATGTACACTATTACAAGTGGACAATGAGATAAAATCAAGAAAAATAGTAGGGATGTTGCTAGCATAGCTAGGTTATAGATGTTGAATGCAATGGATGAAGAATCCAAGGAGAATCTTAGGGAAGATAAGTACTTGCAGTATCCCAGAATAAATAAATCACCCAAATATTCTCAAAATGATGACTCTCAACATCCTCCTAGAAATTAGACTAAATACCATTTTCCTTTGGATACCAACCATACTCTTCCATCAACATCATGTAAGGATCATGGTTTACAATTGAATGTTTTGGAAAAAATCAATGTTCTTGTATATCTCTATGAATTGATTAAGATTCCCTCACAAATGGATAAAGTAAGAAAGGTTCTTACCATGGAACTTGAGGACCCTCCTCTTGTATTGAAAACCACAACTCATCATATAAATAATGGAGTTCATCCACCTTCATTTATCACCTTGGTATTGAATGATCTCTTCCTTCGTAAAAGACCCAAAAATCCTTAGACACCACTTATTTCTTTACATATATACGTGGAATATCTAAATTGATCCATAATAATTAATTGATTGTATTGGGGTGGTTTGCAGAATTCTGATGATGTGCTTTGAACCCCAAAACTCATAAAATGGAGGATTACATTGCTTGATAATAGTGAGATGATACAACATAAAATAAAAGAACTCAAATTACATATTTTGGTTTCATCTTTAAGTTCCATTCATTCCAATGAAAATTGCCTTCTCCATCGACTCAAGTACCAAAAATCACATGTAAAATGACTCACACATGCCAATTCAATGGAACCTCTTAAATTACATTACTCAAAACAATAAAATAACTTCACTACTGGAATCCTTGTGAAATTATGAAACTTTTGACTATAAATTTGACCAATTTCTAAACTAGCTCAATTTCACTGTCTTCGACACACACCAATGCATTAAATGTCCATTAATGAAAAATTGAGCAAAAGGTTTTAAAAATGACCTCAAATCACAAAAGAAACCTCATATTCATGATCCTTGCAAAAAATTGTGTAGAATTGATATAAAACACTTGAAATTTCGTTAAGGTACCATTTCGCACGTTTTACGGTGCAACACAAAATTAAGCTTGTACTTGCACATACTTTCGTACCATCTCAAGATCCATGCCTTGTCTCGGTATTTGTGCACCTCAAAATATGTGCATAGGGATGTGTGTAAAAATTGGGATCCATTCCCATTAAACAGGCCACGGTCCTAACACACCATCCGAATTAGTGAGAACTTAATTACTAATTTTAGCAGAATCCCACTAAATGTGGAGCGTTGGTCTAGTGGTTAAAATATTCCGCTATTATAGCGGAGGTATGGGGTTTGATTCCCATTCTATGCAGCCATATTCATTGGATTTTTAAAGTGGTGGTTATATAATTTAATATATGGTTATATATATACTATATAGAAACAACCCAGACCTTCGTTACGCTACATTAGTAGAGAGTCTTAACCAATATGCCAACTACCCCATGTTTAGTGGGATTCCCGCCAAAATTAGTAATTAATTTGCCTTAAAATGTGGAAGGGAGTTGGAGACCATGGAATATTTAATGGGCACACATTCCTATGCACATATTTTTAGGTGCACAGATCTCGATACTATGTGGATGGTATGGAAGAACGTGCAAGTACAAGCTTAATTTTGTGTTACACCGTAAAGCATGCCAAATAGTACCTTGATGAAATTTCAAGTGTTTTATATCGATTCTGCACAATTTTTCATAAGGATCATGAATATGAGGTATGGTTTTTGATTTTAGGTCATTTGTAAAAAAACATTGCTCAATTTTCCATTTATGATTATTTAATGTATTGATTTGCATGGCAAAGAGCATAAAATTGAGCAAGTTTGGAAATTRGTCGAATTTATAGTCAAAAGTTTCATAATTTCGCAAGGATTTCAATTATGAACTCTATTTTTGTATTTGAGTAGTGGATTTTTGGAGMATCCTCAAGATTGGCTTATTTGGTCCATTTACATGGTATTTTTGGGTATTTTGGGATGAAGACGAGCAATTTAATTGTTTTGAGAGGAACTTAAAGATGAAACAAAAATATGTTATAAACATTGTAATTTGAGTTCTTTTATGTCATCTCATTTACACTTAAAGATAATATTCAATTTATTTATTTTTGGATAAAAATCACATCATCAAAATTATACAATCACCTCAATAGATCCTAGAAATTACACGGAAACAATTTATATACTGCATGTATATATTTTCAAGAATAAGTCATGTCTAAATATTTTTGGATCTAGTGGTATCAGAGCCAGGTTGTCTGGTCCACTTCTTTGAGAGAAGTGGTATCTGATCTAGTTTTGGTGTGTGTTGCAAGCTGTTGTTATGATGTGATTCAAGGGTTCAGTTGGTGAAGATATTAAAGGCTCTTTTCAATGAAGCAAGGTGAGTAAGGTTCTTATGAAGCCGAGACTCTAGAAGTGTTATAGAAAGATTTGCCTCACCCTACGAAATCTTGCAGAGAGGGCCTTGTTCCATTCCCCCATGCAGACTTACTTTCCCTGATTGATAAATCCAGAGACAAAAATAAATATTTTTCCACTTGTATGCACCTTGCAAGCTATACATCAAGCGTGTATGCTGGCTGCTCCACTACAACCCGCATACATTGGGATTTGTGCTAGAAAATCAAAATTAAATGTTGGGTTTCCATGTCACGATAGGAGATCTCTGATCTTTGGCCTTCCATATACTGGAAACGTTCCAACTCAGCCCTTCAGTTGCATTTTGAAGGCTATAAAGAAGCCAATTCCAAGCTATGGAAAAGGGGAGAGAATTCAACTTTGAGAGTAAATTTACTCTCGAGAAATTATTACTTCATTATTAAGTCTGCATTCCTTTGTCCTTTAAGTCTGAACACTATCTTCAACTCCCAAGATCTTCCCTTATTAATGGATAAACTCTTTGTCTCCCTTATATGAGCTTGCCTTTGGTGAAGGATTGAAGTGGTGGAGGCCCAGTTGGAAGGAACTCAGTTTCTTGGTTCTAAACCGTGCCGACACGGAAGTTTGTAATGTTTCACTTCTGCTGATCATTTATTAATATAAATACTCCTTTCCCATCCAATTGATATCTTGCAAATATATGTATTATGATCCATGGGCATGTTTTTTTCGTATATTAATGGATTATGCTATATAATGTGCTAACCTGTTATATCATCACTATATGCTTGCTTTGCTTGTTTGTTGAGAACTTGTTGTAGGTATACAGCTTAGGGTCAAAGTGCTCAACGATGGACATCATCAAATGTTTGGATGAGGTAAGCCTCTTTCTTACTTCTCTTGCACATTAGTTTATATAGCATATGCTATAAATGAGTCAATTTCTATAGTCACACCTGTCTGTTGTGGTTCACCCTAGCCATAGAGAGATTTTCCTTGTAATAGAATTGGCGACCATACTGGGGATGAATCTTCTTTCTTAGGGTTTGAAGTACTTTTCTCCTTATATTTTTCTTGTTTCTATTGTGGTTCTTGTCGTATCATTGCTTGACAGGTCCTGTTCACTCTGGGTATGAGTTTTCATATTTTCTCCCTTGCGTGGCCTTGTTTCAAAGCATATACACACCTTTTTTCTTGACAGTCATGTATACATGCAGACTGTCTCACTGCAAGCTGCGTATATACGCTCTGTTTGATCAAAAAATCACGTACACCTTTTTCCTTGCCTGTTTGCTTGGTCTGGTGTTTGTTGGGTGTGATTTAATGCTTGCTGAGCCTTCTTAGGTCTCTGTAGTGCCTGTTGATTACCCGTGGGATGAAAAGAAACCCTCTTTTGGTTGAATTTTTGGGCGAAGTTTTTCTCTTCATCTTTTCATTTTTATTGTCCTTGTACATTGGGCTGGGTGTTTCATTGCTTGATATCCTGCTTGAGTTATCTCTCTTTTATACACAGTAGGGCTATATATCAAGTTACTTTCCAGTCCATGCATTTTCAGTTTCAATATATTGAAAATACAAAAAAATAGGCATTTTGCATTGCTTGGCAATTTTTGTCTTTTGAGTTTTTATCATTAGCTTAGTGCATATAGTGAAATATTGCATTTTTACTTTTGAATCACAGAGTTAAATTTGAAAATTGCATCACTTTTAGGAGCATATCATACATTAAAAGTTAAATTTAGACTTTGCATTATTTTCATATTTAATTTCTTGTAGAGTCATAACACCATGAGTTTCATCACTAACCTTTTTGAGTAATCACGACCATAAAACCAATGCTATAATTTAAAATTTTTTAGTAATGATTTTATTTTCTAGGGTGCACAAACTAGCCTAGGAGTTAGTGCCTTGGAATAAGATTTTGTGAGTAAAATTCTCCAAGGAAATTAAATCAACATATGTGTCTGAGTAAGGGAGTTGAGAAATCCATTGTATAATTGGTAAGATCAGGAGGCTCCGTTCACACCAGAATTAATCACGAGGTCACACGAAGTTAGTTGAAGGGATATCCACTAGATACTCACCTAGTGTTAGAGATATTTCTGTTGATTTATTCATATTTGGGGATCTTTCTAGTGCCCATACCTTCATGAGAGGCGACGCTTTCAAGGTTTTGGGCTTTTCTACCATGCCCATACGGTGATCCAGACTTATGACTACTCACCTATGCATTGGTTATACAATGGTTTATTAGTTGCTTGACTTAGGTATCTCATAGGTTACTTGCAGGGGTTATTCTGCTAGTACCTTGGGTTAGATAGGGGTCCGACAACACACAACCTTTATGGAGGATTACCTCTCCGAGGGGATCTGAACGAATCATTGTTAAGCCCAAGAGGGCCCCTAAAATTGATTCTATTACCTTCGATATTTAACATGGGGTCTCAAGTCCCTCTTGGACAAGACATACCTTCTTTAGGGAGGGAGGCCACTCAACCAATTTATCTCGTTTGCATGAATATTGGTCATTTGAATTTTGGTGTTCTCTTTGCTTACTAGTTGGACTTAGAATATATTTTTATCTTTAGAGTCTTAAGTCATCATGGAGTTGGACCAACCGCCCTGCCAGTCTTGTCGCTTGTTACAGTTACCACAGAATTTCATGTCCTTTCCTTCTAAAGGGGGTAGAGTCATTATACATGGTACACACACATCCATTGTTCATACTTGTGATTCTATAAGGATGAGTACTGAACCTGGTATTCATAATTCTGGGAGCCCTTTGACTCCCATACCCACTATAGTTAATGGAACCCCTTCGACTTCTACAACCTCCATGGTTGTAGTACTAGAGGCACCTATCATTACTATGGCCTGACCCATAGTTAATGCTCATGCTGCTGCCTCGAACCCCTTTGGGTCTCTTGGCCACTCATCAGGCTACAATGTTTATTCCATCCCTATGGCTTCTAGTCCATTTTCTTATGTTATGCCTAACTTCACATCATAGTTTTTGAACTCCATCCCAGCTACTGGACCTAATGCTAGCATTGGACTTGGGGGAAACACACCTCCTTACACTCCTTTTTCATTTGATGGATCTCAAATCCCTCAAATGACTCCTAATATGGGAGGTATCCCTGATTTTAACCCTAGTTCCAATTCTCCTACTTCTGGATGGAATAGTCAACCTGTCAGACAAGCTTCAACTCAAGTTTTGTCCTACAATCCTACCTCCTTGACGCATATTCCGACCAGTACATTTGGCATGACGAATCCTCATCTATCCTAGTTTCCAACCTGGGGGAGGTCAGTTTAACACTTTGGGCAACCCCCAAATTGGATTTAATCTGTCTGGGGGCAGTTTCTATAACCCTCAACAGAAAATTCCAGCTGGAATGATGCCCAACCCACCTTATATGAATCAGCCTGAAGGAGGTCCTTATAATGCCAGACAGGGCCATGGTGATTACCAGAACCTTGGATGTCCTTCGAATCCACAAGAAAAATATTTCTCGGGAGGTTGGGGCGAGATGTCAAAACCCCGTCTCCCTTTTCTGACCACGCTTAATCTGCCAGATTTGTCTAAGTTAATGAATGAACCTATGAGTCATGATCCTACATGGCCCCCGGTCCCCACCAAACTTCCTTCAGACATCCCAAAGTTTGAGGTAAGAATGGAGAGTATCCTGGTGATCACGTCACTACCTTTCACCTTTGGAGCTCATCAAACTCTCTTAATGACGATTCTATTTGTTTGAGATTATTTCATTACACCCTTATCAGAGTTTCTACGAAATGGTATATTGAGATACCAAGGGGGGAATATGGGACTTTTAGTCAGTTGGTGATGTTTTTTCTTAACCACTTCTAGTTTCCCATTCGTTATGATGCTAGTTTAGAATTGTTGTCTACTTTATGCCAGGATACCACCACTCATATCTCGGACCATATCCAGGAGTGGCATAGACAGAAGAGGTTGATTAAGACCCTTATACCCCTGCCATTTCTTTTAGAATGGTTTCTTAAGTCTTTGCATGCTCCTATCTCGAAGGAGGTTGCTACTTCCAGGGTTACCATTGAGGAAGAAGCTATCTTTAGGGCCCAATCGTTAGATTTGACATATGCTTAGTCTTGGATGTTATACCACCTCCTTCCTGACGCACCATGGTCTACTTACGACCCTAGGAAAAATCCTAGACCTCATGCCGATGGAATTGTAGGTTCCGCCAATGTAAAGTCCACAGACTCGGTGACAAACCAGTTGAAAGAGTTGTCTTTAATCCAGTCTGTAGGAGGAAAAAGATTGTCTGTGTCTTCCAACCCCACTCAGTCGACAGATGTACACTTAGTGCAATCGTCGACCAACCCAAATGGTAGCCAACAACCAGGAGGGAATATGAAGAAAGGACGTAATAATCGTAAGGGTGGGAAAAATGGTAATAAAACCAAACACAATAATGAGAAGACAGGTAGTAATGCTGGAGAGGGAAAACGAGAAAAACATAAGGTGAAGTTTCCCTGTAAGCTTTGCACAGATGATCACCTTACCCATTTGTGCCCCAAAATTGCAGAAGATGTGAGGCTTTTACCTCAATCACCCGTCGTGCTGACGAATCCATTCCAACATAATCAACACTTAGCCTCAAGCTCCTCAAATGTCAGAAACACGACTGGTGGAGGTCAAAACCAACAGTCGCAATATGGTGACTGTTTATGTATCAATATGGTCGATGTGAAAATAGATGTAGCCACTCGATCTTGAGACTATAGTTCTAAACAAACTAATTCTGGTCTAGAATCTCCTCCACCTCCGGAAATGAATTTATAGATTGAGAAACCAGAGCCACTGCCTCGTATTATAAAATGAGTACCTAAGCGATCTACCCATAATCCAAATGCTAGAGCCACCCAAAACTACTCTATTGTTGAGGACTTGGGCCAAACCTTTTGTGTGATGTCATCTTTGGAGGTACTCCAGATGTGTCCTTCACAAAAGAATGACTTACTGTCTACTCTAAGAGCTCTAGAACCCTGTATCTCAAAGGTTATCAAGTTTGACGTCACAGATGTTAAGCCTCGCCTGCCTTACCATGTGGCTTTCCAAATCCATGTGGAGTATTCCAAGTATACCATCAAATGTGTGGTTGTTGATGAAGGCGCTGCTACATGTGTGATGTCCTTGGCTTGTTGGAAAGCTCTCGGTTCTTTGACTCTTTCCAAGTCATCAAACATGTTGACTTATTTTGACGGTCATTCCTTTCACCCTCATGGTATTCTCCTTGCCTTTCCGGTCCAGTTAGGTGGGAAGACGATAGAAGTGGAAGTAGAGGTAGTTGATGCGCCTCTTGATTATAACCTGTTACTAGGTTGCAATTGGACTTATGCTATGATCACTGTCATATCGTCCATATTCTGTATTCTTTGTTTTCCTCATGAGGGGAAGATCGTGACGATCGATCAATTATCCTTTGCGTGCTCTAGTCCTAATGCATCTCTTGGATAGTCAATCTTTGTGATTGACAATTCTTAGTCAACAACTGAGAATATCAGTGTCAGAATGTATTCTTCCCTTATGGGTACTTTCGACTTCCCAGCACCGAGCCATCATGTTTATCCCATGTCCAGTAGGTTTGTTTCGATAGGGAGGTCCATTCCTTTCCGCACTTCCTATTTTAGTGATCATTGGACCCTACCTTCCTCGACTGCATCTTGTGAGAGTCAGCCACATACTGGCATTATATCACCAACCTCTATTAATCATGTTGGATATGGGTCGACAACTTCTGCTATTCATGTTGAAGACCAACAACCAGTTGTTGCAAGTCATGCTGGGGGCACAAGTCTAGTCATCGCTAGTCACACTGTACATACATCACCAACCTCTGCTAGTCATGTTGGGGATTTGTCACCAACCCCTACTAGTCATGTTGGGGATTTGCTACTATCCTTTGCAAGTCATGCTGGGAGCATGTCACCAACCACTGCAAGTCATGTTGGGGGTATTCATATGATTGAGAAGCCTAGACGTGTAAGACGTATTCCCAAGTTCCTTTGTAGGATTTTAAAAGGAGAACACCTTATTCATTTGTGCCCTGCTACTGATGTGGTACAAGAAGTGTGGTGTTTTCCCAGGGGCCCTTCGAGTTATGAGTCATCTTTGTCTTCCAAACCTTCTTTGGTTGATACAGTAGTCATTCCAATGAAATCTTTGGCTGACACCGCTCTTCATTTAGGGGCTGATGCATCCCTTGACCTTGTTGTCTCACATCCCATTCAACCAGCGATCGTGTCGATGAAATCTTCGATCGACACCACTCCTATTTTTATGGGCGATGTATCTCTTGACCTTGTTGTCTCACATCCTATTCAACCAATGGTTGAAGAAGTGGTCATGTTGATTCAATCTTCGGCTGATCCCACTCTTCTCTTGGAGAGTGACAAGCCTAAGGAAGTGATACTGTCAATGCAATCTTCGGTCAATCCCAATATTATTTTGGAGGGTGATGCGTCCTTCGACCATGTCCTTAACATTTCTAGTTCTGTACCTTCTTCACTAGGGAGCATTCCACTCTTTTTGAGTGTGCTCCCTTCAAGTCCTAGAGTGGTTTCCTTTGATTGGAATAATCTTGTAGAGCCTCGACTTCCTTCTTCTACACCCTTTCAGATAAAGGGCATTCTTTGATATATTGCAGATAAGGTAACCTCTGCAAGTAGTTTATCGTCCTCGACTTGGAAATATTTGGGATTTCCCAAGCTTGTTTCAACTCTTGGTAAGTTGCCTACCTTTCAAAGAAGTCTTGCACGGGAGCCTTGGCCTCCCCCATTATATGCTTCTTAGAACAACATCCACGAGTCTAATTTAATCTCTTTTCTGAATCATCTAATTTTTTTTTTTTGTTGAGTTATTTGTCCCTTTCACACTCGTTAAATTGGACTTGAAAGGTAATGAGTCTTAGTTAATCTCTTTTCCAACTCATTATCAAAAAATGAAAATATCCCCGAGTGAACTTGTCTTTTTCACACTCGTAAATTAGTTTTGAAGAGATGTCTATTTGGCACAATTTTACCCCTTTTTCACACCAAGTAGACTAAAAGACATAAAAAAGGACATTTTTTGGCGTCAAGTTGTGATTGCATCTCATTCCCTTGCTTTCAGTATTGAGCCTATCCGGTTCTCAATTTTCATTATAAATGTTTGCCTCAGCAGTTTTTCATCCTCAACCAAGCAGAGCCTTATTTATATCCTTCGCAATTTTACACCCTATACCTAGGAGGGAACATTCCCTCGAGTGTCCATCTCCCACATGCACTTCCTTGCATTGAGCATAGGTACATTCCACTGCTGGAACTAGTTTTTCTTACTTGTGACACTCGTTTCCTCCTCTGTATCATAACATTCATTTGTCTATGAAAAAAAAAAAAAAGACTGGCGGAAAGGGAGTATTATCTTATATCGACAGTAGTCGTGTCGCCTTTGACTAGAGCAAAAAATTATTTGAGTCCATTCATCATCACAAATTTGGGATTAACATGGCCTTAGGAAGCCGATCTTGTTACAGAGTCTTCTCTACCGACTGGTTACTCTTCCTGTCCCTGTAGATAATTTCACTGATGCCTCCTACATCTTATGGTTTCATCATCAGGTCTATGCTACCAGAGTCCACCATATGTCTCATGCTCTTGTTTAAAGGAATTCTATCAACCCGTGTCGGCCACTCATTAGAACTCTTGACTTTGCATGTCATCCATACCCTCAGTTTGTCTCAGAATCACATGATACTTTAGTCCTATCATGCACCCTGGCCCTACTTCCATCATTGGTAGGTAACCTTGAATCCAATAGTCGACATTTCATCATTGGTTGTTGACTGGGTGGTTTCCCTTGTGTTCAACGACAATAAATCTATACACACATTGGGATTCGTGCAATGTCTTGGATTCCATTAGCCTTATTGGTGGTATACTCGCCTTTGTCAATAGTTTTTCATCATTGGATGCTATTCAAAGGGTCTTTTTGTGTACCGCTTGCACTTGGGACACAAAAAATATGCACAGGGTCATTAGTTCGTGAACTTTTTCTTCGTCTGATTTCCATGAAGCTCCTGCTTTGTACCTCATGTTGAATAATGAGAGATGCCTTAATTCTCTCCTTTCAATGGGTCTCTTTCCATCGACATCAACCCATTATCTGGAAACGAGACCTAGAGTCTTATGAGTATCTTGAGGCTTGCAGTCATTAGTGGCAAGCTCTCTTGCCATCGACAGTTGGGAATACATCAATGTCTCCTGATCGATGGATTATTCAGGTGTTTGACACCAAATTCTCTATTCACACTTGTAAGAATGTACTCGGTGCCTTGATACCTACTTTCATTATCGGTAGGCTGTCTCATGTTTGTTAATGGTATACATCAATGACCGATAATCAAATGATGTCTCATTGTGTTCGACCTCAACTCCTTTATCTACATGATGTAGACTTGTGTTGGAGTTACTTCACACACACCTAGGATTTATTTTTCCTAAGGTTATTCCTTGTTTATTAGTCATAAATAGTCATTATCCAGTCTCCTATATTTTAGGGGAGAATATTCCACCTGGAGAATATTCTCTTTCATTTGACACTTAAGTTTGACTAGTTGATTTGAGTTTAGATGTTGCATTGGTTTTGTCACCATGCAACATTGGGATCATCACCAACTCACTACTCTTTGTTCAGCCAGTTAACTGAAGACTAGTTGACTAGTTAACTCAGCTAGGTGGCAGTTCACTCCCGTAAATACCTGAGAGACTAGACTAGGTGGCAGTTTACTCTTGTAACTACTGGTGTGTGTCTAGATCAATATAGAACACCACTATGGTTCATTAGTTACTTATGTAGCCTATATCTATTGTAAATTATTCACTCTTTGAGTGTGGAATACGATTAATGAGAATTCTTTCATTCTTTATCTCCTTCTTCTTTTTTCTCCAATTCTCTTTGCAAATGTGTGTATTATTGTTTAACTAGATATATTCTATGCAGGTTCAACACATTTACATGGTATCAGATCCGACGGACTACCTAAGAAAAATCTACACCAAAAATTTATTGCAGGTACAAAATATTGAAGACAACAAAAAGATGGATTATTCGCCAGAAATACTTCTCATGCCTCATAACTATTTGGAATGGAAGCAAAAAATTATGCTTATGCTCAAATGCAGAGGCTTGTACCAAATAACTATGGCAATGGAAGTAGAGCCTGATTCTGTCGATGAGAAAAATGACTTTCTCAATAGACAAGATATGACCATAGGATGTATCCTCTATTTTATTTCTCCCAAAATTCTCCATCAAGTATATGATGACTCACAAGAATTCACTCCAAATGATTTATGGAGCAGATTGGAGGTTTTATTTTGGAAAAAGGAAGAATGCATGCAAAATGTTGACAAGATAGAGAATGTAGAAAAGCCACTGGAAGATAAATCATCTCATTTTGAAGAGCCTTCTACACAAGTATCTACAGAAATTTGTATTCCATTAATTGAAGATGATGTCTACTCCATTTCATATTTGTTTTCTAAAATTCATGTGGAAGATATATGGCATGCATCTCAAGAGTCACATGCAAACACTTTTGCATGCACCATGCATGCATCTCAAGAGTAAAAAGGGAGCCATGCACATAAGATGCTATTATTATATTTTCCGAGAAAAATTTGCAGAAACAAATTGGATATTTGAATTTCTCTCGGGAAAATATCCAATTTCAAAAAAAAAATCGTCCGAAACGGAGTCTGGAAAGTGAAGTTATGATCGTTTTAAAATCAACAAAATTTCAGCATTTTTCTGGAAACGACCGCACGGTTTTCAAAATTTCATCCAAAATTTATTTGGATATTATTCACTACAAGAGTATAAAGTGGATATGTGTGAAAATATCAATGATGCATATACTTCATTAGATCTGTGCAGACATCTACATCTTCAACAAAATCTTCAAAGAGCACAAACTTGCACAGTTGCGAGGTATTCTTAGAGTGAAGGACATGGTTGCTTAGCAACTGCCTTTTGTTCCTTATCATTTTTTATTTTATGCATTGTAATTTGAGGGGGGGTTTTGTTCCCATGATGTTTTCCCTCTTTCGTCATTTAGTTCAGTGTATCTTTTATATTTGGGTACCTAACATGGCCTCGTAGCCGTGACCCATTGTTTATTTTCACCATAGTGATGTTCATGGGGGGTGTTGGAGTTACTTCACACACAACTAGGATCTATTTTTCCTAAGGTTATTCCTTGTTTATTAGTCATAATTAGTCATTATCCAGTCTCCTATATTTTACGGGAGAATATTCCACTTGGAGAATATTCTCTTTCAGTTGACACTTCAGTTTGACTAGTTGAGTTGAGTTTAGATGTTGCATTAGTTTTGTCACCATGAAACATTGGGATCATCACCAACTCACTACTCTTTGTTCAGCCAGTTAATTGAAGACTAGTTGACTAGTTAAATCAGGTAGGTAGCAATTCACTCCCGTAACTACCTGAGAGACTAGACTAGGTGGCAGTTTACTCTTGTAACTGCTGGTGTGTGTACAGATCAATCTAGAACACCACTATGGCTCATTAGTTACTTATGTAGCCTATATATATTGTAAATTATTCACTCTTTGAGTGTGGAATATGGTTAATGAGAATTTTTTCATCCTTTCTCTCCTTCTTCTTCTTTCTCCAATTCTCTCTGCAAATGTGTGTATTATTGTTTAGCTAGATCTTTTCTGTGCAGGTTCAACACATTTACAACTTGCACCTTTGGCAGATTGTGTAGAAGACTTGAAGACATCACTATGTGGCCACACCTTTCCTGAGTTGTTTCTTCTTTTTCATTGGACCAATACCTATATGACTTTAGTGATCACGGGAGATCAAATTGTACTCCATGGTATACAAATATCTTCAGATTGGTTTTGAGACTGTTTCTACTGGGCCTTGTTCGTGACTATGACAACTTTTTGGCATGTAACCACATTTGTATTTTCCTATTCATGGCCACAAACACTTGTTTGGTATATTTTTCACATGGATCTGCAATGTATTTTGGCAGCCATGTATGGAAAGTCAACACAAAATGTAATGAGCAATTGAGTTCGTCCAACTGGTTCTCTACCACTCCACTTCTAGGTTATTTATAATGTATTTCAGCCATCACATATTCTCCTCTGACCTCACACATTAGGGGGCATCTGTTATAGAAAGATTTGCCTCACCCTATGCAATATTACAGAGAGGGATTTGTTCCATTCCCCCATGTAGACTTACTTTCCTTGATTGATAAATCCAGAGAAAAAAATAATTTTTTTTCCACTTGTACGCACCTTGCAAGCTATACAACAAGCGCATATGCCGGATTCTCCACTACAACCTATGTACATTAGGATTTGTGCCATAAAATAAAAATTAAATGTCGGGTTTCCATGTCACGACAAGATATCTATGATCTTTGGCCTTCCATATACTGGAAATGATCAGACTTGGCCCTTCAGTTGCATTTTGAAGGCTATAAAGAAGCCAATTCCGAGCTATGGAAAAGGGGAGAGAATTCAACTTTGAGAGTAAAGTTACTCTGGAGAAATTATTACTTCATTATTGAGTTTGCATCCCTTTTTCATTTAAGTATGAACACAATGTTCAACCCCCAAGCTCTTCCCTTATTGACGGATAACCTCTTTGTCTCCCTTATATGATCTTGCCTTTGGTGGAGGATTGAAGTGGTGGAGGCCCAGTTGGAAGGAACTCATTTTCTTGCTTCCGAACTGTGCCGACATGGAAGTCTGTGATGTTTCACTTCTGCTGATAATTTATTAATAGAAATAATCCTTTCCCGTCCAATTGATATCTTGAAAATATATGTATTATGATCCATGGGCATGTTTTTTTATTGTATATTGATGGATTATGCTATCTAATGTGCTAACATATTATATCATCACTATATGCTTTCTTTGCTTGTTTTTTGAGAACTTGTTGCAGGTATAAAGCTTTGGGTCAATGTGCTCAATGGTGGACACCATCAAACGTTTGGATGAGGTAAGCCTCTTTCTTACTTCTCTTGCACATTAGTTTATATAGAATATGATGGAATTGAGTTGATTTATACAGTCACACCTGTCTGTTGTGGTTCACCCTAGCCATAGAGAGATTTTCCTCGTAACAAGAAGAACATTAATAAAAAAATATATAGAGAGAATTTTGAGCTAACAATGTAGTTACAAGCTCTTGAGGAAGAGAAGTAGAGGCTGCAAGATCGACAATTATGTCATGAATATTTCCACATGAGTATTTTTCATGAACTAGAGATAAAGTTGCAGATGGCACCATTAATCAATAAAGTTGGACAAGTCGATAATGACATAGTCTCTCTTGCACTATCTCCCTTAAAGAACATAATCAAGAAACAAGACTCTTCATTCTATTATTTTTCCCATCAAGATGGAGAGTGATCGAAGGTAGATGAAACAAAGATAACCTTAGATGAAGAAGTCCTACATAAACAATTAGCCTTACCTTCCAGTCCAGCGAAGAGTAACATGTGCAATTTATCTCCAGGGAAATATGTGCATGCCACATGAGAAGGAATGGAGACTTTTTCTACTGGTAAATGGTCTAGTTATCCATGTGCTTCATGTGGAACTAGAAACCGTGATGTGGAGAAGTATCTGAGAAGATAGTCTGTGCAAGTAAATCCCTCCAAGAAGAAGGCAGATCATTTCTCAATTCAGAGGAAAAGGAGGAATGATAAGAAGGGTTCACGGGACGTGACACTATGCTCTTATTGTGGTAGGAGTGGACATATGATTGAGAAGTGTTGGACACTTTATCCACACTTATGTCCAAAACAGAACAAAAAGTATGTAAAAACACTTGTGAGAAGACAAGCAACATTTCTAGATGAAGTCAATGGTATTACTGATAGGCTTGGGAAATAATACTCCTTGATGGCTAGTCTTGGAAAAGTGATTTACGAAGACATTGAAGAATGGTTTGTGGATAGTGGATAATATCGCCACATGACTAGGATGAGATCAATATTTTTGACTTTCTCAAAATATAACACAGATTTCTTTGTGGGATCCGGAACCAATACCAGCCAAGCAATAAGAGGGTGTGGATATGTAATGTTCCAGCTCGAGTTGGGAGGATTTATGGGAATTGAACATATGTTGTATGTTCCATACTTAAAGGTAAACCTAATCTCAATTAAGTCATTTGAAGATGATGGTTATGTAGTTACATTTCAGAATGGTCGAGTACTTGTGTATGCAAGGGAAGCTACTCTGGACATGCCAATAGTGCTTGGTATTCACAAGGAGAGGTTATACAAGTTACTGGGAAGACCGATAATTTGGTCCAGTGGTTACTTGGACTCAACATCAAATTCAACATCAGATTCAATGTCATATTCACCATCAACATCAGAGGCATTATCATAGGTTGGAAGTTGCGAGACTCCTCCCTGTACACCAGGGAGAATGAGTCCATAAGTAAACCATCATTAAAATTTTGTAAATATGTATATTTGTAAATATAATATGAATATATTTATACCTCCTAAAGTGTATTATAAGTCTTGTAAGCCACTCATTGTAAATTATGAGAGTGAGAGAGATTCTGTAAATTTCTATATTTCCACCTTGTATGAGTGAGAGGAAATTTTTAAAGAGAGTTTCTATATTTCCACTTTATATGTTGTAGAGAGTGAGAGTAATCTTGTTAGATATT
Organism: Picea mariana; assembly: GCA_032191745.1. Classification (NCBI taxonomy): domain Eukaryota; kingdom Viridiplantae; phylum Streptophyta; class Pinopsida; order Pinales; family Pinaceae; genus Picea; species Picea mariana. The sequence goes on from JASDQU010735150.1 coordinate 37,454, forward strand.
TATAGATAGGTGCCTTTACACTTTGTTATAGAGTGAGAGGAATCTCATTAAATATATTTCTATATAGCCTCCTATACATATTGTTTTACAGTGAGAGGAATCTCTTTATGAAGATTTCAAAGCCTCTAGAGAACAATATGGACAATTGTATTGTCTTATAATCAGCTAAGGGGATACATATGGAATGAATTTTCTCAGTCAACATTCTTGATTCTGAAGAATTGAAAGTGAAGGAACAAAAGGATGGAGGCATTTGGAACATGTAGTTTACGAGTGGAAAGAGAATCAAAGTAATGCAAAAATTTCTAGAGATGGTAAAGGAGAATGTATTCACCTTATAAGAGGCACATAAAGGTGCATACTATAAGCATATTTAATACTATGTAATGTTCATATCATGTATACCTTGAACAAAAGAAATCAAGGTAGGTACAAATGATAACAACACAAGAAAAATTGTTTTACCAAGGCAGGAGCGAAAATGAACAAAGTATTAATTCAAGGACTTCTATAGATACATCAATAGTACAATACCAAAGATTCCAAATGGGAAAGGTATAGATCAACATTTGACTTGGTTTCATATTGGCTGAGATGGACTATATTCAACAAAAGGAGATGGGAGTGGATGTTGAAATATAGGTACAAGTATTGTGGAGATTCAATGAACATGACTTTTTTTGACAGGGAATCTATAAGCCAAAACCAAAGCTACATATCATTATCTACAATGCCAGAGGCTAGATTCAGAGATATATTCTAGAGAAGGAGACAAAATTACATTGATCTAGTACCTAATATTGAAGACCCAAATTGAAGACTTAATTCCAAAAGAATCAACGAAATGGAAGAGTGAAGAAGCTTCATCACTAAGTTACTGATCAAAGAATTTCAGTAAGATGGAAGAGTGAGTTAGAGTTATCATCACTAAGTTGTTGAATATCTATAGTTTTGGATGTCCAAAAGTTCTTCAGTGGGAAGGTGTGATCCAAGGGGATCTAAAGAATGCTCACAAAGGTCCAGGATGATCCATAACACTCACATAGGTCCCAGGGGATCCATAAATACTCAAAATTCAACTGTCTCAAATTGTCTCGAAAATGGCATCATTTGATAGAGCTCATCATCAAATTTCGAACGATGTAAATGAAAAAGTCAAACAAATCTCATATGACAAAGTTATGGGGAGTCAAAGTTCAATTCAACCATGGTCTAAGTCAAAATTCAAAGGGGTAAAAAGGACATGTGTCATGTCCATATAGTGACACATGGCACGGCCATACAAGTGATGTGGCCACACCCCATGTGCCATGTGGACTGATCATACATGCGATTGGACAACTGAATTGTACCTCCAAGTGGATGAATGGTTCATTGACATGTGGCACAGGTTCAACCAATGAGAGGTTTCCACGTGGAAACCCCCCATTGGCCAATATTGGTTAATATGTGGTAAAATTATTATGGAGTTCCGGGGGTTCGACCCATGACCTCCAAAGATCCATTCCTTAACAAAGCTCCCACAACCACCATACCACATGACCTTACCCCAAATTTCCATGGGGATCTAACTCTATATGCATGAGAGTTTGTTTTAGATGTACACACACACACACACACACACACACACACACACAATGTGATTTAAAACTTTAACACAATTTTAACCAACGAATATGCTATGAAGGGAATCAAACCTAGATCTCAGCTACATCAGCGAAGAGTCTTAACCAATATTCCAACTACCCCATGTTTAGCGGGATTCCCACCAAAATTAGTAATTAAGTTGCCTTAAAATGTGGACATGAGTTGGAGGTTGTGGCCTATTTAATGGGAACAAATCTTGGGGAACACATCCATATGCACAGATTTTGAGGTGCATGGATCTAAAGAATGTACATATGGTATGGAAGTACATGCAAGTACAAG